>JABUQX010001250.1:0-45000 GCA_015478945.1 Trachelipus rathkii
AATGATATTTGAGGTTGACTTCCCTCATTCCTAATTATCAATAATAAGGAGTTGTGAGTAGGATCTAGATTTTACAGATCCAATGCTCGATTAAATCAAATTAAGTGAATGAAAATTTAAACAGGGAGAATCAAATTCAACATCCCCCAAAAATTCTGCTTCGCTAATTCAGTGAATCTGTACTAAGGGCTTTAGATTTGTCTGGTTTCTTTGAGGGCCATGAATCTAGATAAGTTTGCTTATAAACTTAATTTCAAATAATTTAATAATCCTTAGATTTACAAAAAAATTTAAGTGAAAACCCATTAAACTTCATTGCTTAAAAAATAAATATAAAGGTATTAGACATACTAACACTTTAAATTGTCAGAATACTTTGTATTCAAGTAATATATATTGATATAATTATAATAAAGCTCTTGAACTATCCTAGAATAAAATAGTTATTAAGACGAAAATATCACATCTGATGAATCATTATAAAAAAATCATATTCTATTAAACAGTATTATTTGACCCTCAACACATATATAATGTCGAACTTAGGGTTTGACTTTAAATGATATCAGACATTAATATAATGAATTGAGAGTTATAACCTCCAATCATCTTTGGAAGGAAAAGGCCCGGACCCTAGCCTACTACTGGATACGTAGTACTTATATAGCGCCACATATGAGTTTTATCAAAAAATTAACCTAATCTGTGATAGTCAAAGAAAATTTACTCACGCAGTTGAATACCAATTCCTACTGATTTGAACTCAAATATTCGATCTTTATACATGAAATTATCAGAAATATTGTTAAATATATATAAAATATCAAATTATAATAAAGGTCAAAATTTCAATCAAGTCCCTCCCCATATAATACTTATTCCAAATTTAAAAATATAAATACTTCAGAAGTCAAATTATTTTAAATTTAACAATAATGAAAATCAAAGGACGAATGAGTCTTAAATAATCTTAATAGGCTGATATTCTAATTCTCCACTGCTATTGCTAAATTATTCAAAATCATTACATCATTAGAAGTTAGTGAAATGAAGCTTCACTCATAGTATTTAGATTTTTCCACTTCCTAAAATCAAAGGATTTCAAAATCTAATGTAGTTTTTGTTCACTCACCAATAGGTCATGTGATGGACCAATTGCAATGTTTTATCAAACCTATTGAGTTAAGAATTAAGGTGTAATGAATAATATAAATCTTATGCACCAAATGTTCATAGTACTAATACAATACTTAGCAGATCACTGTCTCAGACTTGAGGAGCAACTTTCTTTTTTTAGTTGCCAAGTTTGCAATAAAAGAAGTCATATATTACATGCTACTTTGTAAGCAATAAGGAAAGTTCCTAACACTCACAATAATAGTTGTTCTTAGCTTTTAAGCCAAAGCACCACAATTTATATTTGCTGCTCAATTACTAATTAGGATCTAGTAGAAAGAGTAACCGTAAAGTTTCGAGCATTCATATCGGATGCTAATCGTACTGTGACTCACAGAGGTCCTAGCCTTTCTAAAAAGAGTGCTGGACAAATCAATATATATGTTAGAGTAAATATCAAAGCACTCATCGATATAAAAAACTTATTTAGGTATTAGCACCCGCACTTTGAAAGAGACTGTTCTTTGCAAATGTATATATGGACAATTTATGTTTCACCATTACTTCTTATATTATGGTTGATAAGATGATCTTAATATTAAGTTGACGAGATTAAGTTCGTAGAATCAGGCTCTAAATTAATTTTATCAAGTACAATCGTACAAATATGAGACTGATTACTTGTGCTATATTATTAGACGTCTACATATCTCATTTTTTTCGAATAGAGGAATTTGTTCTAATTCGTTCAATACGATTTCATGAAAGAGTATTTCCTAAACTAGTATTGATTAAAATGTATGAGATGAAATCCTGCTTTTAAAGATTAAGAAGAATGGTTCTATTTATTATTCCATTAGGTAACTATTAAACTAATTTTATAATATACAATAAAACAATAAGAAAGTTATCAATACATCATCCAATTGTTCAATGAATTATCATAATACAATTCAAAATCAAAATCTAAATCAAAATTAATATAGGATCTTTTGATATAAAACAAAATATATTGGTTAATGCAGTATCATTAAACCATCTGATTATAAAAAATTCTTATTTTAATACCTTTTATTATTTAATCCTTTAAATGCACACATACTAAAGTAATATTCTGAATCAATGACGCATAGGAATTAGAAAAAACCTTTATAGTTCGAAGATATAGAGAACATCCTAAAGAGTATAAAGAATGTGTATGAAATATATAATAAAATCTGAAAAGATGATTTGATGAATAATCGTTAGTAATTTCTCAAGTGTGGTTATTAAAGTATGTGAAGACGGAAACTTCATATAATGGTATCTTCTCTAATGATTCGAATATATATAAACTTCCTATTGTTTTCAATCTTAAAAACAATATAAAACATTGAACTCTTTTGACCAGTGCATAATATTAGAAAAGTACATTAAAGAAAATTTGGGAAGAAGTGACATAGATGTTGTAGATTAAAAAGTGTAATGCCCCCGTGAAGACACAATTTTTAGAAAAAAAAAAACAAAAAATGGAGCTGTCTTTCAAGCAACAATTAGCTGTATGGGGATTGTATTTGAAGGAGTGCGAGTATCATCCGTCTGAGTAGTGAAATTATATTTGGGTTCACGCACAGACTTTATATCCAAAAACTAGAATGACAAGATATTTAACAAGGTCAGTGTCTCCTTTTGATTAACACTATAGATCTCCTTAAAACTAATTCTTTACCATCTCTAAATGGGGCAGCTTAAACTGGACCAGATCTTATGTCCTTTCCTTGTTGGGTCATTTATTCAGTATCAGATTTCATAATTCAGGTTATCATGTAGCACTAACATTAAACAAGCCTTCCTTCAAATTAAGTTAAAAATCTATCGAAGACCGCAATCGCTTTTGCTTTTTTTGGAAAAGTAATAGTCAGTTAAAGGCTTAATCAGATACTACACAATACATGAGGTGTTTTTGGTTTCAACTTCCTCATACCTTCATTCCGCTCACAAGATTATAATGTTATTGGCATGGAATATGCTCATTCTTAGAGGATGAAAGAGTCGATGTGTTTCCACGAAAATTCTTTAAAGACTTAATTTTATCTCTAAGAGAGTCGCAGTTGTTTCAGATGCTGATGCTACATACATGTTAAAAAACTTTATTAATGAATTGGCAACAAAAGAATGGAAGATGGGGGTTTAAACGTAGAAGTGGGGATCTTCTAATAATGATCCAATTTAGAACTGTTATGGAAGAGAGGGTAGAATAGTCTCACACATCAGGAATCAGAAGATAAGGTTCTTGGATATCTTTTCTAATACCCTCTTAAGATAAGTTAAAACGCAAAACATATTTCAAGTAAAAGTTGCGTCACCAGCGCTACAATTACTGAAAAGATTGCAGTTCGAGTGATCAGTAGATTCAAGTGTTTTTGATTCCACATTATATATATATATATATTACCCAGTAACTTTAAGAAGGTCGTGCATAGAATAAATCTCGAGGGCAAAAATTTGGCGGATTAAAGAGGTTCTAGAGATGAGCGGACAGTAAACAAATGTGTCCTCTGTCTAGAGTTTTAGTTTACACTGAGTCTTTAATGAACTATTGTGAGATTTAATAACTTTCTAATATTGAAATATTGAATAGGTTGGTGCATCTCACCTTCTCACCTCTAAAGCTCTTATAATTCATGTAAATATTATGATGATGCTAGTAATTCCATCCCCTCGATTATCGAGTCTATGTTTTGTCGTTGAATAGTAAATATCATCTCTTGGTCAAGGGCTTCCTATATATTACAATATTTATCAAAAGGCCAAATGGTTGGCTGATCGCTCAAAAATCTAGCGGCGTTTGCTCGCGCTTATAGAAGTGTTGATCTGTTCTTATTTTTCTCCAATAAAAATGTAGTAAACTATCAATATTCATCATTATTTTCTAATTGTTACTAGATATATTCAAAAACATAAATGGATGTTTATGTAGAGGCTTGACAAATTTGTACCTTTTCATGGCTCCTGTCTGAAAGAACAAAAAATAAATGTATTGTTTGTAAATAATAGTAATATATACTTAAAAATTTACTCAAATCAATAATACAGTATATGAGCTTAGAGTAAATTATGAGTATCCATTTCTGCCATCTTCCTAATAAATACTGCTGAAAACCCAGCAGATTTGATTACCAGAGGTGTTACAAGGATGTTATACATGATAACACTCTAATTATATTTTCTTTCAAAAAAATTGCTCAAAATTTAAGGCTAAAAAGGGTCCTTCCTTGAGATTTCTTATTAAGATAAATTATGGACCTATAGTAAACTTAAATGTTTTGAGTCTGAGGCATAAGGAAAAGACTTTATTACATGTATACAAATCTGTTGAGTTGTTTTCTCAGTACTCACTTTGTTACAATTATTAAAATGATATACTCAAAAGTGTGCTATAGGCTTTATAATAAGTATTCAAAAATACTTCAAATTCATTTAGCTAGGAGTAAAGGGCCTGGATGTATTAATTTAGTGAATTAAGTAATAAAGTCCCTTATAACTCACTAATTGGTCTGAGATAATGCAGCGCAAAATATGTTTTCTAAAAAGTGAGAGATATTATATAATTTCTCCAAATACTCTACAAAATAGGAAGTAAATAATTCCAAACAACCGTTTGTCAATTCAAACTATAACTTATTCAATACAGATGAATTAACATTGTCCTATATAATTTAACCGATCCAAGGATGACATTATGCCATGGGAACTATATGTTAATTAATGATGAATGATAAATCCAGATTCTTATCTTGGCAAGTTTGATCCATTTCATCTACACTCTTATATGTATTAATCAATAAGATACTTCTATTCTCAATGACTGATCAACATTTGGTGTTGTTCAAACCACTATCAATTTGATCAGAGTCATAGACTTCTGGATTACAAGGCAGGCGGCTGTATGAATGTTTTTGTCGACTGTAATCCTAATGTCATATTGCAAAAAATTTAACAGTAATATAGTGCACACACATATAATAGTGATACAAATAATGACTAATCTCCTCAATCATAAGCGTTGAATGTGGCTGACGTCTTTACTTGATCATACTGGTGTGGACCTTTACAGGGCATCTCGTTGTTAAGGGCTATAATGATAAGGAATTTCAAAAAATGTTTCTCTTATTTTCAACTAAGCCTTAAGATACAGGAGGCTATGTATAGTGTGATAGGTCCTTTCCAGATATAGTATCATGTCAGATCATTTTTTAATCTTTCATCTCCAAACGCTTCTGCTACAGCAATATACTCAGTTAGGACGATAACCGTATCACATAATTTGTACTCAGAAAATAATGCAGGAATATTCGAAAAAAGTGGAAAATTATCGTAGAGTAAATAGATTGCTTCTTTGTCTATCAAATATTGTAATTCGACAATATGCGTATCAATAACATACAATATCATTGATAGACTTCAAATTCTTATTCCAGTTTCTTGGGTGGGCATCTTCATGTTTTTGATGAGAATATGATGCACGATACATGATAGAGGGAGCTGTCTCTATTAGCTATCAAATGTCATTAATAACTAATGGGTAAAGCACAACCATCCTTATTCTTGTCACAACGAGTAGTTAATAGTATTTCTAATAATATATTAAAAAATGTAACTTCAATTTCAAGAAGTTTATATCTTTATTAAGTCATCAGATAATGAATTGGAGTTATTGCCTCAAATTCCTCTCTCTATGTAGCTTATGCGGCTATAATCAATAGCTCTCTCTATAGTTAATTCAAAATTGTTGAAGTTTTTCTCACTCATCTAGAAAAGCAACACTATGGAAAAACTTCCTCCTCACACAAGACTTAGCCATAACTCTAATCTTGTCTTCAACGCGTAAATTTGGAGACTCATTTTCAGGGAATTGAAGGTATGAGTCTTTCTGATTACACATTTGCGTCAGACTAAAGTGAGAGAAATCCTCTTAGGATCAGGAGTGGGACCACTAGAATTATAGGAGAGTTGCAGTATATTAAAGTTTGTCTGAATACTACACATCATAATAAGCCTAAAACCCTTCTGGCTATTTGGGTAGAGTTCTGGAGACACAGACATAGTTGAGTATGACGAATCTGGAAGCAGTATACACATCAGAGTATGTGTTATTAATCTCAAATTAATGTGGAGCTTGATCAAAAATCCTGTCACTTGATGCTTAATTTGTCATCTCTACATGTGAGTTATCTATTACCACTCTGTCTCCTGTGGAGAAGACTGATGCCTGAAGTCAAGCAGTGATTCTCGCAAATCAGATGGTGCAAAACTAATTGTTAAATAAGATTTAAGAGGTTTGATCACCAGTCAAAATCAAATCGTTATTCAATAGTAATAAGTGATGACTGCTATTGGTCTAAGATATGTATCGAGCCATTTTCAATCCATTCGAGTATAAATTCACCATACAAAGCTTGAATACTCAACAGAACTCAATTTCTCTACTCCCTTCAGTAACCGAAAGACCTATTAACAGCGCTGTCAAGTGTCAAAGAATTCTTCGCGGAAAATTTACTCTGATTTTTTGTAAAAAATTTAATTCTTTTAATTGCGCAATGGATTTCTCAATTGCACTACTCTTCGTGGAAGGATTAAAAACTTATTATACTAACTTCACATATTTCTCTCTCTATTTTTGCTTAGTTTTAAGTATTTTATTTTAGGATATAGTATTTTATTTAAGGAATTTATAAACTAATTTGCTATATGAGCAACTTTGCTATGTGTTATATTATTGTTTTAGCGGAAATTTATATTTTTGTCTAATATGGTATCATTTTCACTCATATATATATTTCACTAAAAAATATCAACAAATCGTCGTTGCGACAATTGTGGACTCACTTCTAATTCAAAGCGGTACTATTTAGTCTGATATTTATTTGTAATATCTGATTTATACGAGCAATTTCAGTAGTGTAATATCGGTAACTATCTTCATTTCTTTTCATATTTTTCACTATCACCTATCTACTATTCTCTTTACTTCAACATAAACAAAATTTTCTCGCTAAAATAAGAATTTAAGTGACTAGCAATAGCTTAAAACTCTAAAAGGTTTCTAGAGTTTCTTATGGACTATCTAGATCTTATTCAAAGAGGTAGCAAAAAAAATCTTTGAAATCAACAAATTCAGGTAAGGCTAATTAAGATTCACAATTGTACTTATAAATCATTTTTTTTAAATACGTTATAATATAAATACTTTAAATCAATGTTATTTGCACGAAAGAAAAATTTTAATTAATGCATATAAAATATTTCTCTTAGTCTCCGGTATTCACCCGGCCCTAGCTTCAATAAAACTGAATGAATGAGAGTCTACGTCACAAAAGACGTGCGTGCGTACATTTGTTGTATACGCTTATTTATATATTCTCAGGGCCCAATTTTAGCTGGCTAAGAAGTGCCTAGTGAGAAGCTCGTTAAAAAATTTCGATAACAGTGTAATTTTTAAGAACGGAAATTAATTTTGAATATGCAACAAATAATTTTTCAAATATTTCGAAATTAAAATGAAAATTACTTCAATATTTAATATCATTTAATTTATTTAATTAAGAATAATTTATATTGTTTTAAAAGGACTTTTACTTAATGTCTGAGGTTTACTAGTCATTATATGACGAAGCCCGCTCTGATATTATATAATATATTATATATATTATAATTATAATTATATATATATATATATTCATTAATATATATAATATATTATATAGTATATTATAATTAATATATATATATATAATATATATATAATATATATAATATAAATTATATCAATATATATATATATATATCCCTCATTATATATTTGTAATATATATATATTAATATATATATATATATAGTATAGTATATATATAATTATTATATAATATATTATATATATATATAATGATATATATATATATAATATATATATATATATATATATATATATAATATATATAATAACTATAATAATATATATGAAAGAAATAATTTCATACTAATAGTATATACTATACTATATATTATAATATCATATAATATATATATAATAATATATATAATAATATATATATATATATATAATAATATACTAATTATATATTATATATATATATATATTAATATTAATATATATATATAAATATAATATATATATACTCTATAATATTAATAATATTATACAAAAATGAGATGGACGAAAGATAACGAAAAATGTTATCGCTATAACCGATAAATCGATAACTGAATAAATCTTTATCTACCTTAAGGGATGGGCCGGATAGTGAATAGCCGGAATAGCCGGATACCGGATATCCGGAATGGAAGTTAAAACCGGATACCGGATAATTCCGGCCGATAGCCGGATCCCGGATATCCGGCAGTCTGTTATATATATACTATAAAGGTATACTGGTAATGGTATAGAACAGGACTACACAGTATTTTCTGAAAAAATTCATACGTTCAAAATCAATATATCAATATGTCAGATATCCTGATACCTCCCGTGACATAGTAATAATCGCGATATAGGCGATACCGTAATCGATACTCCAATTTACTGTGATTCCACATCTATTATTTATATTAGGTAAATATATCAACTTTGGTTTTTTAAAAGAAAATGGGTTAACAAAAATTAAATTATAATTCAACATTCTTCTTTTCACACTACCCCAGGAAAATATGGGAATGTTACTAACCTTATTGCTTTTATATATAACTTATGTAAAAACTTTGATATCCTATTAAATTTGCAAAATTTATTTATTTTTCCACCTTTGTTAATGGTTTTGACCGTTTTTTTTTAATAATAATTAATCATTATTTTTTTCCTATTTTATGCTCATGTTGTTATTAGTATTACTCTAAATTTGATATGTAAAAATCTCAACAGGATTAAGGTATTAATAAATGGATTTTGAATGAAATCACAGAACTTAGTTATTACATATTACATAGTTAAATTTATCAAAATATAAATACTACAAAATAATATATCGTGAAGGATTGTGTGCATGATTGCAGATTTTTGTTCTGTGGAATCCACACTTCATGATCATTTGAAATGCTACAAGCATATAGAAGTCAATTAGTTGTCAAAGTTTCAACCTGACACTCGGAGGATATTCCAATTGGCTGCTGATAGTTCACTTTTTCTAACAGCGAGAAACACATCGCTTCCATCCACCGCAGCACTAGACGGGCTTGCAGTATTGTACCTTATCCAAGAGATATGAGCAACCTTCTCATTGTTTAAATCTCAGGTCTGACAGGCTGTCTGTCGATATCGCCTACAATCGCTTATTTACAAAGAGAGCAGCTTTAACTCTTGATTGATCTTGATGCGTTGACCTTGAGTTAGTTCAGGGTAATCATCAGCATCACAGATGCTTGAGTAGTTGTCCTTCTCTTCCATGTTCTCAAACTAGACATCCTTACTCGTTGGCGTATCTGGTTATGGACTTCTTAAACTTCCACCTTCTTCTCCATCAGGGCTTGACCTCTGACTTTTTGGCCATTTTTTTCTTTTGTTTCTTTTTCCAAAAAAAAAGAACCATTAATTCATCTCTAGGCGAAACTTGGGGTGAAAGGCAGTGGCCAGAAGGTACACCTCATCTTCCAAGGTGGCTGGAGAACTCTTATCGTATGGCGTCATAGGAGGTAAGGTAATGAGACTCAGAGTGATCGTAGATACACTCGGAAATTGGCATTGGTTTCAAGCCAATCACTTTAATTTCTTTCTTACTCCATTTGGATTTTGATCGTGCATCGGGCGAGACTTGGTAGCAATTAGACTGATTAATGAAAAAGTTAAGGGACTACATTCATAATACTATATACATCACTCACATAAAGACTGATAAAAAAAAATCCCGACAACGTATGGAAATATCGAGTATCTAATTATTAAAAGTATTTAGAATTAAAAATGTTTACTCAATTGAATGCACTTAAGCCTTGTTAGTTGCCAAGATGACGACTTATCGATATATGTTTCATATATATCAGTTAGAAATATTATATATATGTAATTAATATATATATTTAAATTAATATATATAATTAATATATATATATATATATATATATATATATATATAATATTATAATTATATATATTAATATATATAATATATATTTAATAATATAATATATATTATATATAATAATGTAATATATATAATATATAATATATATATATAATAATATATAATATAAATATAATAATCATAATATTATATATATATATATTATATATTTAATATATATAATTATATATAATTATTCAATATTATTAATATATATATAATATATATATATATTAATATTAATTAATATAATATTATAATATTAATTATATATATCATATATTATATTTACATAATATATTAATAATATAAAATATATATATTAATATATATATAGTATATATATTAATAATATTAATATATATTATATTCATAATATATTTATATATAATATATATATATTAATATATATATTATATTAATATATATTATAATTATATGTATATATAATGTATATATAATATCATATCATATTTTATTATATATATATATAATATATATTATATATATATATATATATAATTTAAATAGATATATATAATATATATATATATATTAATATATATATTAATATTATCTATAATACATTATATATATATTCTATTAATATATATATATCTATATATATTATATATAAGGATTATATATAAATATATTATATATAATATATACTATATATTAATATATATAATATATTAATATAATAATATATTAATATATTATAATTTATATGTAAATTAATATATATATATATATATATATATATATATATATATATATATATATTATATCTATAATACTATATTAAATATATAATATATATATCATATATTATTCTATATATATTATTAAATATTATATAATTAATAGCTATATATATATATATATTAATATATAGATATATTTATAATTATTTATATATTATATATATTAATATTCTAATATTATTAATATATTATATTAATAATATATATTCTATTTATAATATATATTATATATATAAAATATATATTATATATATATATATATATAATATAAATTATTAATTTATATATAAATAATAGTTTCAAAAAAAGTATCCAAGCGATACCATTATTGGATCAAAATAGGTTTATCGATAGCAATAATCCGAAACGCCAGTTAATTCCACAAGTTAGCGATATTACATGCGGCAGAGTTAGTTATTCGGTATAAGTATTGGAACAAAAATTAATCGTCGACACAGATTATCGGTAAGTAAGATTTTATTCGGATAAAGAATAACCCGAAACTCGGGACGTTTGTATCTTAAGTATGAAAATGTGCGGATTAATAGTGAATAATCGCGATAACGACCACCTATGTCTATTTGTAATATTATATATTATTATAATTATATATATAATATTATAAATATTTTAATATAAGGTATAAGTGCAGTAGCGGATATATATAATTATATATGTTATAGTATATGTAGTTTATAAGGTTAAAGCTGTAGGTACTTTCTGGCTGCGCTATTTTTTTCAAAGTCCAAAAATTTTTCTAAGTCAACACCACAAAATTTCTAAGTTCGAAAGTTAAGTTAGTAAAGGTTTTTTAAGAAAAATTCTTTAGTGGCAAAGCTTCTGGAATTATGCCAGATTTGGCCACTAAACATTTTTATTAAAAAAAACTAACTTAACTTACTTTTTCTAAACTTAGAAATTTTGTTGGACTTAGAAAATTTTTGGTCTGAAATGTGTGGGTCGCTGTCTACAGCTTTACCGAATATAATAAAATAATAGTATAATAAATACTACTTAGCTAGAATCATAATATATTCTATATAATACTATATTATATATAATATATATATAATATATAATATATAATATACTATACGTAATATAATAGTAGTCGAATGGGATGTATTAATATATATAATTATTAATTTAATTATGGTATCTCTTTATATGATTGGAGTCACACTATATATAATTAATATATAACATGAGGTGAGGTAGAAAGCAAGCAACCCCTTGCACAAAAGAACCACGAGGCCGCCACTGTATTATGTATCTATTTTATGAAATATGATACGATATATTTTATTATCTTACTATAAAAAGTTTAACTATAAATATGAAAAACTTTTATGGCAGAGCCATTTCGCCACCATGTTTGTAACAGAAATTTATTATAAACCTCCAATAGATCCTTCCGCGCCCGCCGTGTATTAATTCCGAATCGAGGATTTAACAACGGCACCTAGACTGTGACTTTAACGCTGACAATTTGGAAGTTGCTCGAAAACATGACTCCGACACACGATGAGATTGTGACCTCTGTGTGCCCACCAGTTTCGCCGCGATTCGAGGCCAGCTATCTGTGAAACGCATGACTATATATCCCACGGAAACTGGAAACTGGCAGATTATCACAAAAGAGAACTGCTAAAACAGTTCAGATATAAAGTAAATAAAAAAAAAAAAAAAAAAACACAAAAAAAAAAAAAATTAAAGTTATAATGGAAGTAAAATTTAAAAATATAGTCAATAAGATTATTTAAATTTTATATTTCCTGTTGACATAAAAGGTGCCAAGTGTCCAAAGGTAATGATAATTACTTAAGATGTTATTTCTTTCTTTTTTTTAAATTTTTGTATATTTTTTGGCTTTTTTTAGTGACATTATTAAAGATTTGACAACACTGGTTACTGGAACTGCAGTTGAAAAGGAAAAATTAAACTATAGTAAGTGTTTATAAACTAGAAGAAGTGTATATTAGAGCAGACACACGACTTAGAGGAGGGTCTGAACATAAAGGAGATCAAACACTGGTACTTATCTTCCCATCTTTAAAGAAGTGGAGGAGTAACAAGAAGTTCGAGATATAGAGTATAATAGGTATATAAAGGTCATGCGACAGCTAACTCTCAGACCACATGAGCACATTAACTTAAAGAAGTCGAAAAACTGCTTGACCAAAATGGGAATGTCCTTAAAGAGCAAAAAATCTAAAGATAATGACGTAATGCAAGAAGGGACGCATTCCAAAGAAATATCTATATAAAACACCCTTGTCGAAGCAACATAGAAAAGAAAAGAGAGGAAGCAAAAAGCAGCTGAGGATGAAATACATGAAAGAAAACAAAATGGAGAACAAGGACTATACATTAAACAGGGAAAAATATTGCAAGAATGGAACATTTTTAATAAGGACAGGCAATGATACGACAAACAGATAATTCGTATGTTCAACATAACGTATATATTATGGACGTGAGTACATACACAGTATAGATTTAATCAACAAAATCAAAATTAAACTTGAGATTGAGCTTGTTTACTCGAAAAAATAACAAGCAAAATGATATAGTACTTTGCTAGTCGAAACCTATCTCACAGCCATAGGACATTTATCTCCATACTTAGAGATGACATCTGACACATTTTTTAGTAATAGAAGACGGAAAGTAGACATAATAGAAAATGGCGAAGGGTTAATGGTTATACATAAGGAAATAAGCCATATA
Organism: Trachelipus rathkii; assembly: GCA_015478945.1. NCBI lineage: Eukaryota > Metazoa > Arthropoda > Malacostraca > Isopoda > Trachelipodidae > Trachelipus > Trachelipus rathkii. The sequence goes on from JABUQX010001250.1 coordinate 13,727, forward strand.
AGTGAAAAACTTGATGGAAAGCATAATGATATCCTTTACTTCAAGGTTAAAGGTCGCGCATGATAATGAATTATACGATTGTTCTATGATGTACTAGTTAGTAACAGTTTGATTGCGCAACAGGAAAGCCAAAGAGATTGATTCCTAAGACTCAGATAAGAAGATATCAAAACTAAGAACAGAATGTGCGGCAGATGCTCGATTATCATTGTAAGCTGACAAATAATTGATGCGACCTCGGAGAGATTATCTTCATGGTCAAGTGAGAGGTTTGAGTCTGGGAGAGAGAGGACTCATTGAATAACAGAGCGCGAAATGGGCTTAAACGAGAGTTGGATAGAGATGTTTTGAGAGTTGAAACTCTCACTTAAATACACACCTGAAAGAGTGTGATGGCTCCTCACACATGCGCAGAGGAGTGACATAAGACAGAGAATGGTCCATATGATATTTGGCTTCTGTACCAGATGGATTGGATTAAGTATCAGAGATAAAACATTTTTAGTAGTCCACACATGAAAAATGAGATGCTAAGAGACCACAGAAATGTATTTGATCTATCAGACATATTAAGTAGACAAATATATCAAAGAATACAGAAGTAAGAAGGCCTACTATACCAAAACCGATATTCCGATCCATCTTCCCGGAAGGTTCTGTCGAGAGAAATGATGGCTTTCAAAGATATATTATACAGTACATCGAGTAAAAAAGAATCTGATGACTAGACTAATGTCTAATCCTACGTCAAGAGAGTAGAGAAAATGCAAAAATGAAGGAGTGGATACATTTGGAAAGATGAACAAAATCATTACAACAGCATCAGCCGCATTGTATAACGTTTGTTAAAAAACATATAGAAAGAAAGAAAGTAAAATAAATGGTAAAAAAGATAGAAAGCGTTGTGTATGGCCAATACAGAAAAAGATATAGAAAAGTGCGATAAAAAGAAGTAGAAATTAATACGCACAAGAAGAAATGAGGCAAGGAGGCATATCACACAAAAAGTGTGACCCTGTCTTAGCAGCTAGAAAAATGAGGAGAGAGTAAACAGATCAGTGACAAACCTTTAACACAGAGAAATAACAACATATGAGACAGACTATACAGCATAGATAATCAAAATGAATATAAATTATACAACAAATATCGAGAGAGAATATCACAAGGAAACTCTAAGGAGTAAGATTCTAGAACATGAAGAGACTAACACTCTATCATATTGATGGTACACTATACCAAGGAGGAAATAGGTAAAAGAGTATTACTCTGGGATGTATGGTAGTAGGGAAACCAAAATAATAAACTGCCCAAAACCAAAAAACACAACATGAAAAAAATATTTCTGATGAAAGCTCTATGGAGACCGTGGTGTAGGCACTAAAAGATGAATATGGTGGTAATACGATAATGAAGAGAGTATAAGGGTTTGTTAGTCAGTTTAACGAACAAAGCACTAACCAAACGGGTACTAATGGTGGAAGTAACGATCCACCCTATTTCCCGTTACAATTGACAGAAAAAATCACCGTGGATCATAGACATTATAAGTAACGGTCACTATAACAATGAACAAACCCAAGTCAATCAACCATGATAAAGTCAGAAGTCTTACAAGCTAAAAGGGAAAGAAGGAGAGAGAGAGCTTCAAGTATGGTCTTATGAGCCAGAATATACAATAAGCGGTCCATAATCAGAAGTGACACAATGGAGTATATCAGGTTATCACAATTGTACAAATACAAATCGAATAGACTCAAACAGGACACTATATAACTCGATCAATCATGACAACATATCACATATTAGTACCAAGCGGTATGATAGAAAAAGACGGATCCGAACATGTAAAACGACTCTTACAGAGCCTATGCGCATTAACTGACTATCTGCTCTGAGGATCAACCAATTCATCAGCGAATTAATTAAAAAGAAATTGAGACAACATTAAAATAATGTGATAGTAATAAAGGAAATATCAGGGTTATACGAAGGTGAAGAATTGAGGATAAATCTATTCATCTTTTGCATACTGGTGGAAGAATCATACCGATTAGACACCTACAAATTCAATTGAAGTCTCATACTGATGAGTTCACAAAAAAACACCTATTTTGAACTAGCCTCACTCGATTCTAGTGGTATGGCCTGAGTATTATGGAATAAGATAAGTTAGTTTATAAGTGAGAGTACAAGGATTACAAACCGCAATAGACATAAGTATACGCGATATGGCGTCCAGGTTTGCACCATTTCACTCAATATACATTGCACGAAGACCCATAAACGTGAGAACTTAATTGCCTTGCGGACATAGTGAAACATAAGATAATATGGATTGAGAGATAGATTATTTAGTTGGGCAATAAGCAGGTGTAACAGACTACTACCACACTTATTCAATCTTGTTACTTACACAATTAAAATAAGGAATTGTTGGAAAGAAAAGGGATCTCAGGCAAATGGCTTCCTATTTAAAAATGAACCGAGTCATCTTCTGCTTGATGGAGATGGCCTGATCTTGAGCAGAAAATTAAACAATGCAGCTGCATAATATTAGGACATTTACTACGATAAGTGGGAGAATGGTGGTCTACAAATAAACAAAGAAAAGCAGATGTTTGATTTTTACGAGTGGAACAAACTGGGAGGGTATTTTGAGATTGAAGTAATCAAAGTGGTGGACAAAATAAATACCTAGGCTTATATATAAACAATGAAAAAAACATGTTTAAAACTCAGAAGCTGCAATCTCATAAGTAGGCACACACTTGGCTAGCTCAAACCAGGTAACATATGTGAAGAGCTGCAACAAATGCTTATAGGAAATACATCTGGAAAAATGTGCACTCCCAGCTATTTTATATGGAATCCATGTAATGTGCTCAAAACGAAGAATTATTGATAAGTTACAAACAATTGAACACACAGTGTACCCGAAGATACTAGGAGGGACTAGGTACACGGGCGCCACTGCAGTTCTGAGGAGAGATTGGAGCAGCATCAAATGCATTGTTTGGAAGAATAATACTAACAAGTTTAAAATATTTTGAAACTCATATGAAAATCCTCATTGTCTTAAAGCACATACTTGAAAAATGAAAGCAGAAGGGAAAAAATGGTAGAAGACTGCACTTGGATACATGGACAAAGTTATGAATAGACATATAAGTAGCAATAAAGGCTCTGACAGAAAGAGATTGCTGAAAAGAGAAAGTTAGCTTTGGACCTAAACATGGAAAGAAGAAATAGCGAACATGCACATTCCCTGTACATATTTACCAAACAGATGGACGAGTCCAGTTGGTAAGCTCAGATTAACCGACAACCTCTCCTACTAGGAATACTTCCAGGGCTCAGCACATCAATACTTTGAACTAAAATGGATGAACCAGGTATTCTCAAAGGCGAAATTTACTGTGACATAGTGGAGTTGAAGAAGCCTGAACCTTTCTTTGTATCTGCCAGAATATGAAGATCTTAGAATTAAAGTCCATTGAACTTTTCAAGACACATGCAGAAGACCTAATTTATTGAAGGTCTGCCTGGGACTGGAGAATGGCTATCTTGCATCTCACACAACATGAGGAAGTTAAATACATTTAGGGAAGATGTGGGGAGAGAGAAAAAGATATCTTCAAAATGACAATAACAATTGGTGAATGATTAAATGAACAATCATAATAGTAACTGCAATAATAAGAAGCATATAATAGCAATATTGAAAATAATAATAAATGATAGTAATCTAAATAATCAATAATAATAATAATCAAAAATATAATTATAATAATAATAATTATAATAATAAAATAATAAATAATATAATAAAATATAATACATAATAATATTATAATAATATATTAAGTGTAAGAATAAAATAAGTGTAATAAATAAAATAAATAATAATACTTAATTAATAATCATTTATCATAGGGATAAGATTAGTGGTTGGAAGTGATAGAGCCAACTGTATATTGAGAAGGGGCTATTATTTATAGGCAAATAAATATTAGTTGCAAAAGTGCAGTGCAGTGAAATTATCATAATGAAATATATAGTCTTGGCTATTTTGATATCTAACAATTGTTATATTGATGTTTATTTGTTTTCAATATTAATGGTATATTTAAAGGTTCTTTGATACCTCAAATAAATGAAATATGACTGTGAATTAGAATAACCATTTAATCTTTTATTATTTTTATAATCTTTTTATAATTTTTTAATAGATATTGAACAGGAATCTTAGGAAAGTGCATGTAATCCTTTTACATAATTTTTGTGCATTAGTATAATCTTTATATAATTTAATAGAAATTTCAGAGATATATATATATTTTGACAGTTAAAATAGATATATTAAATGAACACTCCTAGTCACATAGGGCCAGTTTACAAATGTATTATTTTATAAAGTTTTATTTTATTTTATAATGATGTATCCGTATTTTATTTTATTTTATTTTATTTTTGTTTTATTTCATTTTCTTTTCTTTTATTTTCTCGTTTTAAATATTTACTAAGTCTTCACAAATATGTTTATATCTATATATTTGGGTATAGCTGTATTTAGTATTTTTGAGTACTTTTTACTTATTTTATTTTTTTTATTTAAATTTTATTTTATTTTTCTTTTCTTAAATTTCATTTTATCTTATTTTATTTAGCTTATTTCATTTTCTTTTATTTTCATTTATTTATTTTCTTGTTTTATATATTTAATATGTATTCATAAATATGTTTGAACTTTATTATATGTATGTATATATTTATTTTACTTTATTTTACCTTATTTTATTTTGTCTTATTTTTGTTTCATATGTATATTATTTTTATACTATATATTCATTTACTTTTATTATAATCATTTACTTTTATTTTAATCTCTTATATTAATTTTATGATTTAAATACAAAGATTTTTTTTACATCAAAAATATTTGTTAAGTGGTGCCGATGTTAAGGCTTTACCACGCCCTTATAATAAATAAATAAATAAACCATGTATTTAAAGCACGTGAAAAAGAAATAACAAAAACAAAACACGGAAATTTTTTAACTCTTTTTGATAGGTTTGAGAATTACTGAATAGTCATTGCTGAAACATTACGTCATCAGGTAGAAATAGGTAGGTAAAATTGTCTTAGTATTAGAGGTTTTACAACTCTCTATTATCTGTTTGAGAATTAATTAAGAAACATAAAATATAGACTTAGACGCCACAATGGCCTATCTAGATTTTCCCACTCAAACAAAAAAATTGATTGGCCCAGTCACTCGACATGCAAAGCCAATATAACAGTTATCACCCAAGATTTGTCAATACCTGATGCAAAGCAAAGGCTAATATATACATCAACAGGAGAGTATCACGGGCTCTCGTGCAGGTGGGTTCACTTGCCTTGAGCTCGTGGTAGCCTGAAGGGCAGTTTTTTGTCTGCCTGGAGGGACGGCATATGCCCTTTGGGTAATTGTTACCCAGAGGGTTGTCACCCCCGATTTTTATGAAAATCGCAGGATATATTCTAAAAAAATAATAATGAAGAATAGTGAAAACGAAAATTGTCGCTCTCTTTAGGAAAAAAAGTTACAGCCTCTCAAAATTGTTAAAAATCCCATAGACTTTTCAATATTGATCGATCCAGTTTAGGTCTCAGTTTACCGCCCTCTAAGTTCAGGTTATGATACAAATGCTTTATTGATGTTAAAACAAAATCTCTCTGAGAATTAACATAATCTTATCATAACCTGAAGTAGATGGCAGTATAAGAGCACGAGGCCCACTGATTTTTTTTTATAAGAAAAGTCTATGGGAATTTTTTAAACTTTGAGGCTGTTACTTTTTTTCCTAAAGAGACTGCAGATTTTCGCTTTCACTATTCTTCATTATTATTTTTTTAGAGTATATCCTGTGATTTTCAAAAAAAAAATTTTTTTTTTTTTTTTTTTATTAACAAATCCTATGGGGTTTTTTTACAACTTTGAGAGGCTGTAACTTTTTTTACTAAGGAGAGCGACGATTTTCGTTTTCACCATTCTTTATTATTATTTTTTTTGAGTATATCCTGTGATTTTCATAAAAATCGGGGGTGACAACCCTCTGGGTAACAATTACCGCCCTTTGTTGGTGAGGTCCGCTCTCAGTAACAAAACAAAACAAATATACATCAACTAGGCTACTACCAAGAGCAAAAACCCTAGTTAAGGTATATGCTAACCTCACTGCAAGAATTTAATAAATATTGTCATAGTTAGGGATGCACCGGATCTCCGGCTCCGGCTTGGCCGGAGTTCCGATTAGAGAAGGTGCGTCCGGTTGTAACCCGGCTGGAGAACAACTAGTCTCCGGCTTTCTTCTCCGGCTGGAGACCTATATTTTTGAAAGATAGTTTTGAAAATAAAAAGTTATAATTCATTGAAAGTAATAATGATACACTTAATAAATTAAATTTATTTAGAACTGATTCATACAAAAAGTGTAAAAAAAATTATTTTAATATTTTTTTGTTGTAGTGATAATATTAAGTGAAACTAATAACTAATATTTTAACTATAAAAATATGAATAGGCCTATATGACACCCTTTACTAAATTAACTAAATATTTTGATAAACAACTTAAAAGGATTTGATTTCCAAAATGACTACCCCTAGCAAAAAATAACTTTTGATAAATCTAGCTTTAAAATGCAATAACAGAAATAGGTAAATGAATTGGTAAAAGAACTTTTAAACTAACATGCCAAATCTGACCAAAAGACTTAAATTATGATATAGATTTAATCTTTAAATTATCAAAGATCTTTTAAGTTTTAACAAACTAACATTTGAAATTTATATATATATATATATATATATATTATATATATCATATATATAATATATAATATAATATATATATAGTATATATATATATATATATTATATATATAATATATATATATTAATATATAATATATATATTAATTTTTTTGAGAACAATTAAATTATATTGTTTAAAGGGCCTAAGTCAGTGAAAGGAAAGTTAAATAGCTTATGCATTGTTATTTAGGTAACCATTCTCTAATATTTAATATCAAATGCTCTTAAATTATGAATAAAGAAACAGGAGCTGATCAGCTAGTGTTGGAAAAGCAAGACGATTCCTTTTACTTGTAGAAATAATTCCTGCTTGGCTAAACATTCTCTCGCTACATACACTTGAAGGTGGAGCAGAGAGATTTTCCTCGCTAATTCAGGTAAGAGGCAATCGAAAAATAGCTTTTCTTTCTTTCCACATAATAGGTAGATCAACATCCGATTTTCGTTCCATAAGTGGTGTTGCAAAATATTTATCCACAGTAGTTTAATAGTCATTTTTTCTAATTATGTTGTATTTCCCTCACTGCTGCTTCTACGTTTTGTAATTTTTACTTTTTTCTCCTTTGATCAGTTCCCACTTGGTTTGATTGTATCTCTGAATATTTTTCATTTTCTTCTAACGATTTTTCTTCTTGTAGCATGTAATCAAAGCACTTCCAGAAAATTGAATGTGTTTCCTTATCAATAACTGCCGTTTCATTTTCAGATTCTTCATGTGAATCTGTATAGGACTGATCATTTTGATCATCATTTTGTTCATCAGAATCTGAACTTAATGTAATATTTTCTTTAGCTTTTATAAATGTTTTACTTCTTCTTTGAGCATAAATTTCGTTTTATTTTGATCAATAATATCAAGGGAGCTAATTTGTATTGTTGGTTTTAGAACTGTTGCAAGTACATAAAGTCTCTTCTCTTTAATGGTACCAAAACATTCCAGTACAGGATTTAAAAGTTCAGTCTTTCAGAGTTTTTAACAGCTTTCCTTCAAGTTTTGCTAAATATTTTTGTAATGCATTAATTGCAGGTATTACAAAAGTAAATCAATCATCAATAATCATCATCACTCCCTCTTTTAGTTAATTCTTCAAATGGTTGTAGCATCTAATTATATTCTACATTAGCTTCCAGTGATTTGCAGTTAAGATATCTAGATTTTTTTTCGAATTTGAAGAATATATAATAATTGGGATTTTTTGCTCCTTAAGTGAACTTTGGCAGATATTATAATATGATGAAATTCCATCTCTGTTTTCAACAATCTTGGAATAAGCTTGCTGTATTGGCAATTGTTTTTGAATTTCGTTATTTAGTTGTAGCAAATTGGGTGAATCTACTAAAATGATACAATTTTTCTACAAAAGTAGATTAATCTTAATTGATTTTTTGAGAAAATATAGCATCATGTTATTACTGCTGTAAGGAATGAAAATAAACATGTCTCATTTAATAACACCTGTCCACTCCATACCTTTTTGTAGATATTTGGTGCTTTATACTTAGGGCAACATGAATATTTTCTTTTTTAATCCCAGCCATAAGCATTTCCTCACTTTTTAAGACATATGTTTTCTGCTGAATGAGAACACTAAAACTACTCATTTGTGATTTGTAAAGTTTCCACTCTTCCTTTGAAAATCTTTATCAATACAATGCCCTGACTTATTAATAAAGCTTTCATTGTTATATAAGCAAATCCAAATATCTAATGTTAATGATATTGCTTGAATTTCTTGCAGCTAAAGTGTTATTTTGTTCTTTACCCTTTTATATTTTGTTTGGATAATTCTTCTGAAAAAGTACCTCCTTGAAGGAATATTATATTGTGGACATATGTGATTTATTAATCTTTAAATCAATGTCTCCAAACAAAGAGAAAATGCAGATGTCCACTATCAAATCAATCACATTTGAAAATGTGTGCTTTTTTCTATCATTAATTTCCCAAATCTTTCTTTTATCAGTTATTTCAAACAGTGTAGGCTGAAGAAATCTTTTTAATAGAGGTAGAAGTTGATGATAGGGATGGACATGGATCATCATCTGATGTGTCTGTGATATCATGTTTTCTTTTTTCGGCTACTTTTCCTCTTGAAGATTAAGATATTTCTTTTATCTTCAAAGATGTGGTTTTATGTTTTTCTTCAAGATGATCCAGTAAAGGTTTTGTGCTACAATATTTTGAGCCTTTCTTTGGGTTTCCTCGTTGATAGTAATGTACTTCCCAGTAGCGCACAAAAGTAGTTCACACCTCAGGTTTAGGCCCTCTTCAAGGAAGTTACAACTTCATCTAGGTAGTAACTAACTAGAATCCCGGACGAGGAAGGTGCATGATAACTGCATGTTTAGGTTTGGGTATCATATATATATAGTATATATATACTATATATATTATATATATTATATATATATAATATAATGTTATACATATTATATTATATGAAATATAATATATATAAATGATATATAATATATATATATATATATATATATATATATATATATATAAGGTAAGCATAAATGGAAATTTCATTCTCCGGCCGGAGCCTCCGGCCGGAATTAAAATTTTCATTCTCCGGCCTCCGGCCAAAATTACTCTCCGGTGCATCTCTAGTCATAGTTATAACATGGGTATTAACAATAAATATTTAATTTACATATATGGTCTTAAGAAATTAGAATTTTTTTTTAATTAAATTATAGCTAAATATTTTATGTAGGGCCTATATATACATTTTAAAGAAAATTTTAAAAATAATCAAAATTTTAAATGGTTATTTTCTTGTTTTTTAGGGATAACACTATTGATTTTTTTTCTGATTTTTTATATTGATTTCATTAATATTTGGTAATAGTAGTACAGAGGGGTGTCACCCCAGATTTTTATTAAAATCTCAGGATATACTCTTAGAAAAATAATAATGAAGCATAATGAAATTAAAATTGTTGCTCTCTTTAGAAAAGAAAGTTACAGCCTCTCAAAATTTTTAAAATGCATAGACTTTTCATTTTTGATTCATCAAGGTTGGGTCTTATTTCAGGCCCTCTAGTTCAGGTTATGATAAGTTTTGTTAGGTATACACAGAGAAAATCTATATAATTTATGTATACTTAACAAATCTTATCATAACCTGAACTAGGATGGCTGTAAAACGAGCACGAGGCCCACTATTTTTTTTTATGAGAAAGGTTATGGGAAAATTTTAAACTTTGAGATGCTGTAACTTTTTTTTTCCTAAGGACTTAAATCATTTTAGTTTTTTTAAGGTTTCATTATTATTTTTTTAGAGTATATCCTATGATTTTTAAAAAAAAAAAATTTTTTATAACAAAATCTTATGGGATTTTTATAACTTTTAGAGGCTAACTTTTTTCCTAAAGAGACCAATGATTTTCATTTTCATTATTCTTATTATTTTTTTTAGAGTATATCTTGTGATTTTTATAAAAATCAGGGGTGACACCCCTCTGCACTACTATTATCGAATATTTTTTTGATAATCAATAATTTTGTTCGATTATTAATGATTCGATTGTATAAACAAAATTTATATATACAGTATATAAAAATGATAAAAATTTTCCTAAATAATTTTTTTTTACATAGAATGGTAATACTTTAGCTGAGGTGAATAAACTTTACGTAACTATTACATTAAAACTACAAACTTATAATTTACAAAAATGGTATCAAAAAATTCTTTGAATTTTTTTTTACCGATAAACGTATATTATAAATGCATATTTTTAATAAAAATATGAAAAATTACGCTCCGAAAAAAAAATTTGACTAATTTCGGTGTTTTTTTTAGGGATAACACTATCGATGTTTGTTTTTGATATTTTCTGATTATTTATACCTGGTATATCGATAAAAATAATTTTCTTTTGATAATTTTTTTACGTTATCAACGATTCAATTGACCATAGTATATCAATACTGAGACAAATACTTTACCAAGTATTTTTAATTAAATAAAACAAAATAAAACTTGGTTGAATAAATATTTTTTGTAAACAATAGAATATACAAAAAAATTAAAATAAACATGCTCTAAAATATATATATATATATATATATATATATATATATTATATATATATAGTATATATATATATATATATATATATACTATATATATATATATATATATATATATATATATAGAGAAGAGAGAGAGAGAGAGAGAGAGGTTAGGTCCTACGCCATATCTATAAATCGATCTACATAAACGTAAACTTTTACGACAACGTACGTATGTCCATATAGGTTAGGATAGTTTTTCAGATATATAATTAAATAAAAATATATATATATTCAATCTATCAATACATTATAAAAATATTCATATATTTAGCAACTAGATAAAAAATATAATATATATATATTATAAGTAGTAATTTCTGAAAGTAGCTAATCAAATGTTTGGAAGCTAGAAATAAAGCTTATAAGATGCTGGGCATAATAAATCGCATGTTGTTTACAAGAGCAAAGGAAGTTATAAGTAAACTATAATAGCTATGTTTAAGACAGTAATAGAGTTTTGTGCACAAGTTTGGGCCCTTATTTAAAGAAAGACTTAGATATGCTAGAAGGAGGTTCAACGTAGAGCAACAAGGATGATTTCTGGGTTTGAGGGTTAAGAGCTATGAGAGAGGCTGAAGGAGTTAGGAATGTTTTCTGTAAGAAAGGCGATTTCTCAGAGGGACATGATACAAGGTCTACAAAATTACATCTATTGATAATATAGAGACCAATAAATTTTTCATAAGTAAGAACATGGACAGGTACCAGGGGGCATAATAAAGAAAATTCAAGAAAAAGAAAGCATGCCAAATCTGTTGATATAGAAGAAGCATGCATTCAGTCAAATAAGGGTTTGTTAAATTTTTTGGAATTAGTTCACCCTGCCCAAGAAAAGGAGGTTGTTGAGTTGTGACATCGATTGCAACATTTAAGAAACGGTTAGATTTGTTTATGGATGGGTTGGGTATCATCTTAATATATTGAAAAGCCAAATTGGCGATTTTTTAGTTACAGTAGTTATGTTAGATGGCATGTGTTGACCATAACTTAGTTATTAATGCATGTGGATGGTTTGGGTATCAATATATAATCATCAGTTTTGACTAAGCCAAATTGGTGGATTGTAAGTTACAACAAATTGACAGGCCCTAGGGTTGCTTTGGATTTCATAGCATAAGTTGAACTGGGCAGTCCTCGATGGACCTGTGGCTTTTCATGTTGTATTCCTAATGTCTAAATGTCCTAATTCACGCCACTGGGCGGCGAGCCGCACGGGGAACAGAGGAGGCGTTTGTTGTAGTGCCTAAGTATAGCCTCTTTTCACTCTAGAAAATTGCATGCAAATAAAACCTAAACTGACTGTCTAACGTTAAAGGTGTATAGTGGTAAAATAAAACAAAAAAATTTACAAGAGCGTTGTGTCTAATTCCTAAAATAAAACACATTTGTTTCACTTTCCTATCTCAGTAGTTAAGATGTGTTCGTGGAAGAATTCTTTTTTTACAGGATATAAAGAACCTTTCAGAGAGTCCTTTCAGTCTATACTTCATCAATTTAATTGGTCTAGTCTTATCTCAAATTAAGATATTTCTTATATCAAATGTTAGCTATATGAATCTGTTTAAATACATCGTTCCTAAATCTTTTGTTATGTTTCCAAAACCGGTACCTTTATGTTTAATAACAAAGGCAACAAATCATCACTTTTTAATTTTAATTAATGCAAAAGCTTATTGTAAATCTAAATTGTCAACTGAGCTTAAATATCTAGGGCTTCTATCACATTTCTCAAAGTCAATTGTTTGATTACCATTAAATCGTTATACAAGTTTAAATTTATCAAAACTAGTGTTATCACAACTTCAAAGTAATTTAAACATTCATTCTACCTTGAAATTATTGTGAGTCAATCAAAATATCTCACTATAAATAATGCACAATCAGAAATATGCATTAATCATAAACACTCAATAAAAGAAAAATAAATCCTGTTGAGTCAGAAAAACAATTACAAAATTTCGTTCAATCAAGTTGAAATCCAACTGTAATATCAAAGTTGGATTAACCTTGAAAGGATCGAATACCAAAAATAAATTATACCAACGAAAGTCGAAAACTACGACAATCAACCATAAACAATTTAAATTGTAAGACCAGTTAAGTAAAGTCACAACCGATCTACAAAACTAAAGTCAAAACTAAATGTAAATCGTTAATATCGAAAACTAAATTCAAAAAATTAAAATCGAAAACTAAATTTGAAAAGTCAAAGTCGAAATCCAAATTTGAAAAGTCAAAGTCGAAATCTAAATTCGAAAAATTAAAGTCGAAAGCTAAATCTGAAAAGTTAAAGTCAAAATCCAAATTCGAAAAATTAAAGTCAAAAGCCAAATTCAAAAGTTAAAACTGAAAGTCAACTCAAACAGTCAAAGCTGAAACTAAGTTAAATAATTACTATGGAAGACTAAGTTCAGACAATCAAAGGTCAAACTCAAAGTCGAGTATCATAGGTAAAGTCAAATGCTAACTTCAAAGTCGAATATCAATTTCAGAAAAAGTCGAGTCCTAATTTCAAAGTCGAACTCTAAGTTAAATCAGTCAAAGTCCGATTAAATTTAATTCTAAGTCTAACTAAGTCTATGTTTAACAAAACTAAGTCCTATTGTTTTCTTTCAAAGCTGAAGTCAAATCAATACAGTATAAATAAGTTAACTGGGTAATTCTAAGTCAACTGTTTCAATCTAATTAACCTGTCAATGTTACTCATATAAAATTATTCTATTACAAGATCAACAAATTCCTAATCCTCCCACGGAATTGATTGAAAATTTATCAAAGTCCCAAATCAGATCAAGTCTTAAGTAATTCTGTCAAGTCCAAGGACTACTATATTTATTTCAACAGAATTAAATATTCTTCCACAATATTATAATTTCAACTATTAATCGTGTCAATCTATCAAAGTATTTTAATTGTCAAAGATGATATATCTTAATCACCTTAACTATTCAAACAATTCAGACAGTTAATGTTTTAAGTCACTGTCACTTTCAAAATGGTGGCTGAATTTCAAAATGGCGGCTGCCGGCTTTTCAGTCAAGATGGCCGCTTCCTTGTCAACAACCATGAATTTCCTTATCGATAATAAATAACCAAAATAGCTCAAATAAAATGAAACTCAACTAAAAACAAGGACCTATCAGAACAAAAGCTTCTATTTTTCAACTTTAATCAAATTCTTTAAATATCAAAATAAATTTTAAAATCTTTTAATAACTTTCTGTACAATATAAAACTGATCTTAATCCAATCAAAAATTACAGTAATATTTATTTGTTTTCCGTTCACAAACAAGGTGCGTAATCCAAGTAGTAATATTTTAGGACAATAAATGCCAATGCACAGTGTGCATTTCTCAACTTACTAATACCAAACAATTCTGTTTATTGACGCTGACTGCCACTGCAAAAGCTGGAATCAAAGCCAACTGCCAGCGCAATACTAACTAATAATAATATTATATTTATTTAATTTAAAAATTCATATTACCTTTTAAATCCTTTTAAATACTTGTAGCTTCAAAATATACAACGTTTCCAAATGATATGGTACTCAGAGTCGATAAAATAAATATACAAAGTTAAACTATTTACAAAAATGTTCTAGCACTTTCCAATAAATAAACAAATCATGAAACTTGCTTCAAAAAGAAATGCAAAATTTTAATAATGAAATAACGTATGACAAATTCGAAATGATAAAAAAGTCTAACAAATTTTTTAGAGCACAACAAAAATCACTGCTATCAGTATGAGATCCAGACAATAAGTGGGTCGATTTCCACTGTATGTCCGCCATATTGCTTTGTATTTATGACGTCATAGAGTGTTGCCACTTCTGTAAAATCTTTTCTTCGATGTTCTTTTCTGGTATGCAGGATTTACCAGTTTTAGGTTAGGCCCTACAATACCTCCATTCCGAAAGATCACGTCGTGTGGTCTTATGATTATGTTCTCTTAGTATTCATCGTCATTAATTACTTCATTAGTCGGTTCGATTTTAATTTCCTCATACCATATGTCTTCTTTAATGATTTCAGTTGTACGTCCTTTCATCACCTTCACATAGTGTATTTTTAATTTGTCCATTTGTGTGCTTTCATCCAAGAAATCCCCCTCTAGCCATCCACTTCTGATTTCTACCCATGTTCGTGTATCATCATTGTAAATTCGTGGTTCTACTGGGTCTAAATCTATGGTCCACAAACACATCTCATGGTGGTTATCTTCCCATTCATATCCTTTTTTACTAAATTTTTTGAAATGTCTAATGCCCTCTTTACACAATCTCCAGAAATGTTTGACAGCTTTTTCTCGCATGTGAAGTCCATCAGTGGTTTGGCCAGGGTAGGGTTCCATATTTTCTCGGGGATCAATTCTCCTTCTTTTACCTTGTCTCTGATTTTGTCTCTTTCATGTATACTGCCCGCATCCGTGCAAGCAAGCGGTTAAGGACGTATATATTCCATTCCATTGAACATAAAAGCGTTGATTCATGTCCTACAAAATCTCGTATTAATAGCGCGACATCATTCTGGTGGTATACTTGCTGTTCAAGCTGTTTTCTCTATTTAAATTTTTCTCTAAGTCTCTTATAGTTGTAACGGTCAAAATCGGGTGTAAACGGTATGGTACATATCACCCTTTGCAAAACGGGTATTGTCTTCTCCCCATCCTAATTAACTGTCTGGCTAGGTGACAACATATCTTCCATTTGCAATTGCTGAATTTTGGGATACCATGATCTGTTTTTGTGGTGTTTCGGTAAGTATTTTAATCGGGTAAACGTCGAAATGCAACCACTACTAAGATTGACTATTTGGTTAGTCATCCCCCCAATTCCATATTTCGTTCAAGGATAGCTTCTGTGAGTTGTAACCATTTCCATCAACTTTATGCCATTTTTGTAATAAAATGTTATATCTGTGTATGGGGCCCATCTGGGGTATTCCGCCAAAGATCGCACCCGACTGTCTCCAACAACTATAATCTTTTCTGATGACAACTCATCTGGTTTTGGTGTCCTTCGTCTGGTAGTCATTCTGAAATAATCAAATAAAACAAATGTTACTCAACTGACAACAAAATTTTCTATTATCTTTTCTGGCTGCCAAAGCAATAATTCATTTATATTACTAAGCCAGTCCTTATTTCTTTCAATTATTTAATTTCTCTATCTGACTGCCAAAGCAATAATTTATTTCATATTGTTAAAGCAGTCTTTTTATTTATTTATTCCTAATTTTTTGTATCCAATTGCCAAGGCAATTGGTTTCTTAACCACCAAGGCAATTTATATATTAATTCTCGTTGTCCCAGCAATCTCTCCGATTAACAGGACAACTTTATGCTTGCTTACTAAAGCAACTGTTTTTAGTTACTAATATAATCTTTCTTTCGATTGCCAAAACAATCCTTTTTGATTATTAAGGCAATCATAATTTTATAAAACAAAATTTTTTTTTTTTTTTTTTTTTTTTTTTTTTTTTTTTTTTTTTTTTTTCCAATCAGGTCAAACCCCTTCTCATTTCACATTGTCAAACCAATCTTTCTTTTCGATTGGTAAGAAAATGCAATTCAAAAAAAAAAAACTTGTAGCTACCACATTACTCAAACATCACTTTACTCCCTGTAGATCTCCTCAACGATCCACGATTCCATGTTTACTGTGTCATAATAGATAGTCTCCTCAGACATACTAATAGTATCTTCTAAAGTACTTCCCTCATAAGATCCAGTCTCAAACAATCTTTGTCCCCATATTTCTTCAACTTGTATACCTACATCTGTGTACTCTTTTTCTTTTTCTTCAACTCCGGACCCAAAAGGTATACTGAATCTTTCAAGTCTTTTCCAATTAAGTGCAAATGAATTCTTAACTGTTTCTTCTTCTTCAAATCCTTCAAAATCTCTAGGAACAGAACGAAAATCCAAAGGATCAAAACCCTCAAAACTGTTTTCAGATACGGAATCTTCCTTTTCTGGTTCTTTACTTTCTTCCGCTAATTCTTTTGGTATCTCATAAAATTTTTTCAGATGCACTTGGTGGACTCTGTACAACAAGGTATTCCTATATTTGTGCTGTATATCGTATAGTACACCGTTTCCATAAACTTTAACAATTCTATATGGTCCGTGGTACTTCTTGGCCAACTTATTCTGTACAGCATGTCCTTTATAAATGTTCTTTTTTAGGACTAATTCTTCCAACTTAAAGGGTTCGTAGTTCGGATCTTTCTTCTTCCAAGTTAATTCTTCTGATTCTTTCTTCTTTACGTTCTCCAAAAACAAACTGGCTGGTGTTTGGTTTAATTCTCGATGGTAACTATGATTGTAAGTGCTTATGATGTCACCCAAACAAGAATCCCATGTAGTTTTATCATCTAGCATTCGTAACATATTTAATATGGTTCTATTTATTCTTTCTACAATCCCGTTCGTTTGTGGGGTATTAGCCGCGGTCAATCTGTGATGAATGTTTCTTGTTTCCAAAAATGTATCCATTAACTGATTTCTAAATTCTGAACCATTGTCCGTTTGAATTTCTTTTGGGTTTTTTAAGAAAGTGGCTAACATGTTACGAAAAGCTTCTAAGATGGTTTCTGCCTTCTTGTTCGGAACAGCCACAGCCATCAACCATTTAGAATAGACATCTACTCCTACTAACACATATTTATTTCCTTTGGCTGTTAACGGTAACTCCATCAGATCTAATGCAACGATATCAAAAGGATTCTTGGCATTTATCTTCCATGTTGGTGGTTTATTCCTTCGTGCAGGGACTCCCTTATTTTCCTGGCATTTTATACAAGTTCTGGTGATCGTGTTACAAATATAATAAATCTTTGGGTGCCAAGCTATACTTTCTGTCTTTTTTAGTAATTTATCTCTTCCCATATGAAAGTATTTTTTGTGCATATCGATACATAGATGGAACATATCTTTATAAGCAATCAAAGGAATTTCTCTTCCTCCTATGTATTTCATTAAATAACCCTCTTGACAGGTTATCTCTCTGATGTATCTACTAAAAGGTCTGAGTACATGATTCTGTTTCATTAGTCTAATCTTTTCTACTTCAGTTTCTTCTCCACAAATTACCTCACTTAATTTCAACAATTGGTGATCATCTTTTTGTCTTTCTTGTATCCTTGTTCTTAATCTTTCTTCATCATAAATATACACAAGGTCTTCTTTTAGTTTCGGTAGTTCAACTCCAGTTAAATCTCGTTCATTTTCATCCAAAGTACTCCGTTCTTCCTCTTCATTTTCACTCTGCGTATCTCCAGATTCACTCCTTTCAACTCCTTCCAGGTCTCCTGCCCTCTCCTCTTCTTCACCTTCTGACCCATCTATGAGGTTGAACAGAATAACTTCTTTATGAGAACTCTCATCACTACATATGTCGATCAAATCATAAACAATCCCATTTCCACCGAAAAGATCTAAAGATTGAACTTCCTTCGTTTCCGGAACTAATGGGTCAAAGTGAACACCATCTACACATCTTAAATGACAAACAGGTAACTCTTTTGTTGAGCTAGTATTATATTGTATCTTAAGCTCTTTTCCATGATACACCCATATAGACATATTGTTTACTCTTGCACATGCTTCTACGACTTCACCGGATACCAATGTTCCTGTATGTCCCATTCTCTTCAATTGTTGTCGGTGATGTTTACTATCATTCAATCCGTACTTAGTTATATCCTTTTGGATTTCACTTACAGCATTCTTTCTAAGTATTTTATGTTGGTCCTTATTCCCGAAAAGATACAAGGCCATGGCCTGGAACAATGAATTTCCTCCTCCAGGGACGGTTTGTACATTGAATCCAAACGGTATTAAATCTTGCTCCTGATCCAGGGCCACTGCCTCTGATGTATCATCGGGTCCGCATCTTGAAAGAAAATCACTGATGAAATTCAATTTTCCTGGTATGTACCGAATCTCAAAATCATATTCTGCTAAGTCTGTTAGAGTTCTGGCTATCCGCGAATTAATTCCGGCCATATTATGTAGGTAAGTCAAAGGCTGATGGTCTGACCAAATAACGAACCTTCGGCACCTCAAAAAGACTTTAAACGTTTTCACTCCCCAGCGTAGTGCAGCCAATTCCTTCTCTAGTGTGCTGTAATGTATCTGAGCTCCACTAAAACAAATTGAAGCATAAGCAATCACTTTAGTTATACCTCCTTGTTGCTGTTTTAAACAAGCTCCAGCCCCAGTTCCTGAGGCGTCTACATATAATTCGAGTGGCTGTGTACTATTATAATCGGGAAATGACAAAATTGGTGCATCGGTTAGTGCTTCTTTTAATTGGTCGAAACTGTACTGACATTCCGTAGTCCATTTTAAATTTTTTCCTGATGTTAAACTTGACAAAGGTTTCATCAACTGAGCGGCATTCGGTATATGCCTTCTGTAGTAATTTATACTTCCCAGAAAACTCTGTAGCTGTTTCACGGTTCGTGGGACTTTGGCCTCTTTAATTGCTCTGATGTAATCTTTTAATGGTAGTAATCCCTTTTCACTAACTTCTTGTCCTAAAAACTTAACCTTTCGTCTGAAGATACTGCATTTTTCCGGTTTGATTTTGAGGTTATACTCTCGTAACTTCACTAAGACGTTCTTCAGGTTTTTCAGATGGTCTTCAAAATCTTTTCCCAGAATTAAAATATCGTCAAGATATGCGATTACCTGGGTCCAATCAAAACCCTTCAACATCAGATTAACCAACCTTTGGAAAGTGGCTGGACTATTGCTAAGACCAAAAGGTAATCTTACAAACTCCAAGTGTCTAGTAGCGGTTGAAAACGCAGTTAAAGGTCTGGACTCTTCGTCTACAGGCACGTTGTAATAACCTTTTGTCATATCGAGAAGGGAAAAGTAGACTGATCCCTTTAGACTATAAATATAATCTGCAGCTATGGGTAACGGAAAGCTATCTTTAACTGTTCTTTGATTTAAAGCTCGATAGTCTATACAGACTCTCATTTTACCGTTCTTTTTTACAACTGGCACTATTGGACTACTCCAGGGACTGTTTGATGGTTGCACTATTTTTTGTTCTTCTAACTCAGTTAATTCTTCATCCACTAAAGCTTGTATTTTTGGATTAAACCGCCGAATTTTTTGCTTAATGGGGGTTTCGTCTGTCAATTTGATGTGGTGTGCCACTTTATCCGTATATCCTACATCATGTTCGTCTTTACTTATTATGTCTTCAAAACCTTGCAAAACTCTAATGACTTCTTCTCGTTGTTTCTTGGTCAAATCTGTTTCATTCAATTGAAATCTTTCTTCCAATGTTTCGTTCTGTGATGTTACTTGATTTTGTTCCAATTCACAAACACTCTTTACTTCTATTAATTTATTCCCTTTTTCAATTAATTCCACTGCTTTGGCTACAACGGTTCCAGATTGTAAATGTATATCTTCGTCACTCATGTTAATAACACTAACCAGAGTATAAGGGCCAGAATTTACAGCATTAGACACTAATAGTCCCATATTATCCAAATCATGATTAATTCTTTCTGTTCCATACAAATATGGTTTCTTTGTACCATCAGGCCAGTTTAATTCTATAGTATTTACGTATCCTGTCTTTATTGTGACATTTTCTTTCAATGTCAATTCTATGTCATCCAATGATGTTTCGTTTCGGCTCAGGTCGCAAAGGAATACTTCGTGCTCCTGAAACTGGCAGGTTAACTGATTTTCTTTTAGATTGATGTTCAAACAATGTGTTTTTATGAACCCTATACCCAATATTATCTCGTGTTTTGTTTTATCGCTAACGATAAATCGTTCTTCCTTCACCAAGTAACCTCCTATATAAAAGGACATATACACTTCACCACAAGTGGGTTCACAATCACCGTGTACTCCTATTAATTGTATGCTGTTTTGCTTAATCAATTTCAATCCAAGTCTCTTAACCACGTCCAATGACATCAAATTCACTTCCGCTCCTGTATCAACCAAAGCTCTAACAATTCCTTGTTTTGTGTCCAAGGACACATAAATACGCTTGTCACAAATTGCCACTGCAAGGTTTTCTTCTTTAACACCCTTATTACCTTGCTTTTCCAAGGGTGTTACTCGTTTTCCGACGATCTTGTTCTTTTCATTGCTTCTTTAAAATCAACACAGTCCTTCATTAGGTGATCTTGACCACAGTAAGGGCAACTTAATGTTTTTGTATTTCCTGTTCTTTCATTTTTTTCATTGGTGGGGGTTTCTTGTTTTCTAGTTGAACCACTTGTATTTTCTTGTTGCGATTTTCTGTTTCGACAATCTTGAATCCTGTGGCCTCTTTTTCCGCAACAAAAACAACAATTGTTTTTCTTATAACATCTTTCCTCCTGATGACCTTCTCGTTGACAAAAAGTACACTTAGGTTTCTGATCTTTTTCTTCATTCAATCCTGTTACTTGTATTTCCTTTTTCTTTACTACTTCTTGTTTGGTTTGTCTTTTTTCCTCACTTTTATTTGGTTTACTCGGTTGAAAACACTTTTCCACATTGTGAGCTATTTCTATTACCTTATTCACATTCATGTTGGGATCTGATAGTGTGGCAAACTTAACTTTAGCGGCTGCGTCGTTATTAAGTCCATCCATGATTTTTAACTTCTTGATTTGTCCATATAGGATTTGAGCACTGTCCATTCCAGCCAATGCTGCAAGCCTGTCCAATCTCATAGAGTAATTTATTATTGATTCTTTCTTATTTCTGCTAGTTGCCCAAAATCTGGTAAGCAACACATCCTGGCTAGTTGTCAATTGCTTTATTATAGCTCTTAGCTTTTCTTTTACTTTCGTATACTGAATTCTTCCACCCTCTATATTGTTGTATGCTTCCAGTATTTCACCCTCCAAGTAATTACCTAATACTCTGCTCCATGTTTCGGGCACTTTTGAATATGTGTGCGAGCAGTAAACTTCAAATTCCTGAAGGAACTCCTCAAATTCCCATCCTGAATCCACTGAGAATTTTAACCCTAGAACACTGAACTGGGGTAATATTTACCCCACACCTCTATTTGACTCTGTCTCTATATGATATTTTTGAGCTACACCTTTGTGGTTCTCAGTACCTTCAAATGAATGTCTGGCCTAATAGTAGAAGGTATCTCGGTGTTCCTAGCCCAATTAGTTTTTAAGTTATTTTTGTGCAAAGTCATTTTTACCCCAGTTCAGTGATAGTGTAGGTCTGATTTTACAAAAAAATCCCAGTTCAGTGATAGTGTGAGGTGATATTTTGGATCCTCCTGAAAATTTTAAATGTTGTTGTAGTTGGTTTTTAACGTTTTTTTACAGTTTAATATATATAATATTATATTATTTTTTTTTTTTTTTATATATATATATATATATATATATATATATATATATATATATATATATATATATTTCTTTATTTACAGGCCTTTTGAATGAGAAAGAATTATAATAAAAATAAAAATAAAAATAACAATAATAATAAATAATAATAATAATAATAATAATAATAATAATAATGAATAATAAATAATAATAATAATTTTTAAAATCAAAACAATGGCCAGAAAAAGGCTTTCTGATTCCACTCTTCAAAAACAACTCGATGTTACTGGTGCAGAGACAGAGACAGAAACCTTATTTACCTGTAGTGAACCAGGAAGCGAAGATGAGGACGAAATAGAATTTGAAGGCTTTTATGATAGCGATGACGAAAAAGAATATTTTCCTGATGCAGAAGAAGATTCTAGTGATGACGAATTAGTCACTGACGGTAAAAGAGACTCGTGAAATAAATAACTTTTATCAAAAAGGACTTTTGATTCAGTGATAGGCCCTTTCACTAACATTCAATTTAGTGATGATGATGAGGATGAAGGATATGATACATACTGATCCACGCTATAAACAGAGGACTAAATTTCGCCATCAATCCCCTATCTGAAAACATAACTTTCATGCACTGCTGGTTCTTGCTGTTTACTTCTCGGACCCTGCTGCTGGTTTCTGCGTGCATTTCTTCGGACCCTGCTGCTGGTTGTGTTGCTTCTACTTCTTCAGACCCTGCTGCTGGTTCTGCAGTTGGTAGTCGAGGTCCATCTCAGTCCAAACCTACTCGGGGTTCTGTTGTCTACTTCGAAGATATAAGCATAACAGCAAAGGATGACTTCAAGTGGCATTGTCGGCCATGTAATCCCCCAGCATCTCGAACGCCATCACATAATATTATTCGTTTTACTGAAGGGCCAACACCGCAAGCACAAACTGCAGACACGCCAGAAAAGTGTTTCAACTTGATTTTTGATGATAAAATAATAAAGGAGATCGTAGAGTGGACAAATAAAAAAATTGAAATAATGGCCAAAGGTTATAAACGCCAAACACTGTCTGTTACAACAACCGAACCAGCTGAGGTCAGAGCATTATTAGGGATATTGCTTTTCACTGCTTGTCAGAGGGACAACCATCTGTCCACCCGAGAAATGTTTAATCCCAAAACTGGGAATCAAGTGTACCGTTCGGCAATGTCAGAAGATCGCTTCAGCTTCTTAATTTCTTGCTTACGGTTTGATGACCCCGCTACAAGAGATGATAGGAAGAAAACAGACCCATTTGCAGCAATAAGAACAGTTTGGGATATTTTCATAGACAACTGTGAAAAAATGTACACTCCCAGCGAAAATCTAACAATTGACGAGCAACTTCTGGCATTCAGAGGGAAATGTCCCTTTCGAATGTATATCCCCAATAAACCAGCCAAATATGGGATAAAGCTGGTATTTTGTAATGACAACAAAAGCAAATATTTGTTAAGGGCTCTGCCATATTTGGGAAAGAAGGGGACAAAACCTGAAAATCCCAAAATTGGACTTGGACATCATTTTACAAAATATCTAACAACCCCTTACCATCATTCAAAGAGAAATGTTACAACCGACAATTGGTTCACGTCCGTGAATCTAGTAGAAGATCTCTTAACCAATTGTGGAATGACCCTTGTAGGAACACTAAGATCAAATAAAAGAGAGGTACCTGCTATTATGAAAGACAAAAAAGAACGTGAATATGGATCAAGTGCCTTCCTATTTAGGAAAGAGATGACAATGGTTTCTTACGTTCCATCATCATCAAAAACAAAAAAGAAGTTGGTCCTGCTACTATCCTCAATGCATTCTCAGCCGAAAATTACTCCGCAAACAGGAAAGCCAGTAATAGTAGAATACTATAACTCTACCAAGGGTGGCGTCGACACCTTTGACCAAATGTGTTCAACATACTCTTGCTCCAGAAAAACAAAAAGATGGCCCATCTGCATCTTTTACGGAATGATCAATGCGTGTTCAATTAATTCATGGGTAATTTACAAAGAAAACATGCAAAGAAACCACAAAAAACGAATGATGAGACGATCATACATGACTGAACTTGCAATACAACTCATCTCTCCATGGGCTAAACATAGGCCACAATTCCATCTCTCATGCGAGCAGTACGAAACATAATTATTGACCTATACGACATTGAGGAAACAAACGTTGAGCAGGCCGACATTCCTGTTTTACCCAGAACTTACCCTATGAAGAGGTGCAGCACCTGCACCAGGGCTGAAGATAAAAAGACAAAGTACAGATGCTGTCTCTGTCAAAAGCCAGTGTGCACCAACCATTTCCACCCAGTATGTCTCACTTGCCATAAAGTATAAACCTGCCAGGTAAGCCAACATTTATAAATAACTAAGTAAAAAAATATCTAATAAAAAAAATAAATAACTAATAAAGAAAATAAATAACTAAGTAAATAAATAAATGAATGAATAAATAAATAAATAAATAAGTTAATAAATAAAATTATCACCTATTATCATACCATGAAAAAATTATTTGCTTTTGCGAAAAAAAAATCTCATATTTTTTTGAGTCTCAAAGATCTTACCCTTTTTCTCTCCCAACCTTTACAGGTATAATTCAGCCTTTGAAGACAAAAGGAAAATGAATGGAGGCTCCATTATACTATTCTCCAAGGTATAAATATTATACTATATAGACATCATAGATATATATAAATATAAATATATATATATTATATATTCCTATATATATATATATAAAATCGCAAAAAAAAAAAAAAAAAAAAAAAAAATTTTTTTGAAGTCACAAAAAATTTTGACCATTTTTCATCCCCCCCTGTACAGGTTTTTTTTTGTTCATCGAGTTCAAAATGAAACTGAATGGACGTTCCTACATCTCCACTTGAGTATTTCTATCTTCAATACTTTTTATAAAAAAAATTTTATATAAAAAAAAAAAAAAAAAAATAAATTTTAATTTTTTTTTTTTTTTTTTACACCTTTTTTTCCAAAAGGTTTTTTTAATTTTATTTTTTTCAAAAAAATTTTTATTTTATTCCTAGGTTTAATAAAAATAGAATATAAAATAGGTTTTTTATTAATCTTCTTAATAAAATTTATTAAAATTCGTTAATTATTAATTATTTTTGAATTGGGGTAACGCTTACCCCGGTTCAGTGTTACAGTACAACAAATAAGGTTCAGTGTTCTAGGGTTAATGGTGGGGGCACTAATGTTCCAGTAGCGTATGGGTTGTATAGTGTCGGGTGTTCTGGTGTAGGCGGTAGTGGTGGATTATTTAATATGTTATCTCTTGTTTCACCATCTACTACTGGTGTTGATTCCATGAATCCTCCTACAGCTTCATCTAATCCCTCATCAACTTCCACCTGCTCTACCGGTTCTCCTGAACCAACATCTACCTCCTGTTCCACTTCGCTTTCATTATTCTGATTATCCATTCTAAGTTATTATTTTATTCTCTAATATACACAACTAATGTATTTGCAAGCTAAAATGTTAGGAATGGGGGGGGAACCCCACACACACCCTCCTACTAAAGAGGTAACTTAAGGGAAAAGGCAAAACAGGAAGGGCCCAAAAAAAAAAGAAAGGTGGGAAAAAGAAAAAAAATAATCGTATGGCCTGCAACAACTAGTCTGAACTGGTCAACGGCACCATTTTATGTTTATTCTGTGTGCACACAGAAAAATGGTGCGAAAGACAAACTCAATGCAGAAAAAAAAAATGTCAATCAAATCAAACCGTATGGACACAAACGCAGGCCGAAATGGTCATGGCACCATTTTATTTTATTCTTGTTGTAGTGCACTAGTAATGGCCTCAAATATTTACACTACCTAAAGAAAAAATTGCAGCAAATAAAACTAAACTGACTGTCTAACGTTAAAGGTGTATAGTGGTAAAATAAACAAAAATCTACAGAGCGTTGTGTCTAATTCTAAATAAAAACTATTGTGTTCCTTTCCCTATCCTCAGTAGTTAGATGTGTTCGTAGAATTCTTTTTTACAGATATAAAGAACTTCGAGAGTCTTTCAGATGCTATACTTCATCATTTCAATATGAATCAACTAGTCAAAATTAAATCTCAAATTAAGATATTTCTTATATCAAATGTTAGCTATATGAATCTGTTTTAATAAATCGTTCCTAAATCTTTGTTATGTTTCCAAACCGGTTACCTTTTATGTTTAATACAAAGGCAACAAATCAAAATCAACTTTTAATTTAATTAATCAAAAGCTATTGTAAAATCTAAATTGTCAACTGAGCTTAAATATCTAGGGCTTCTATCACCATTTCTCAAAGTCAATTGTGATTACCATTAAACCGTTATAAAGTTTAATTTATCAAACTAGTGTTATCAAACTTCAAAGTATTTAAACATTCAATTCACCTTGAAATTGTTGTGAATTAATCAAGATATCTCACTATAAATAATGCACAATCAGAAATATGCATTAATCGTAAACACTCAATTAAAGAAAATAAATCCTGTTAAGTCAGAAACGGATTACGAAATTTTCATTCAATCAAGTTGAACTCCAACTGTAATATCAAAGTTGGAATAACCCTGAAAAGATCGAATACTAAAACCAAATTATACCAACGAAAGTCGAAAACTACGACAATCAACCATAAATAATTTAAATTGAAAGACCAGTTAAGTAAAGTCACAACCGATCTACAAAACTAAAGTCAAAACTAAATGTAAATCGTTAATATCGAAAACTAAATTCAAAAAATTAATGTCGAAAACTAAATTCAAAAAGTTAAAAGTCAAAGTCGAAATCTAAATTCGAAAAATTAAAGTCGAAAGCTGAATTTGAAAAATCAAAGTCGAAAGCTAAATTCCAAAAGTTCAAGTCAAAAGCTAAATTTAAAAAAAAGTTAAAACTGAAAGTCAACTCAAACAGTCAAAGCTGAAAACTAAGTTAAATAATTACTATGGAAGACTAAGTTCAAACAATCAAAGGTCAAACTCAAAGTCGAGTATCATAGGTAAAGTCAAATGCCAACTTCAAAGTCGAATATCAATTTCAGAAAAAGTCGAGTCCTAATTTCAAAGTCGAACTCTAAGTTAAATCAGTCAAAGTCCGATTAAATTTAATTCTAAGTTCAACTAAGTCTATGTTTAACAAAACTAAGTCCTATTGTTTTCTTTTCAAA
This sequence comes from Trachelipus rathkii, assembly GCA_015478945.1. NCBI lineage: Eukaryota > Metazoa > Arthropoda > Malacostraca > Isopoda > Trachelipodidae > Trachelipus > Trachelipus rathkii. The sequence goes on from JABUQX010001250.1 coordinate 41,224, forward strand.
ACTAAAGTCAAATTAATGCAATATAAACTAAGTACTGTAATTTCTATGTACTGTTCAATCTATTAACTGTCACATGTTACTATAAATTAAATTCTATTACAAAGTCACAAATTCTTAATCCTCACGAATTGACTGAAAATTTATCAAAGTTTCAACTCAGATCAAGTCTCAAATAATTCTGTCAAGTCCAAGGACTACTATATATATTTCAACAGAAGTTAATATTTTTCCACAATATTATAAATTTTAACCATTAATCGTGTTAATCTATCAAAGTATTTTAATTGTCAAAGATGATATATCTTAATCACCTTAACTATTCAAACAATTCAGACAGTTAATGTTTTAAGTCACTGTCACTTTCAAAATGGTGGCTGAATTTCAAAATGGCGGCTGCCGGCTTTTCAGTCAAGATGGCCGCTTCCTTGTCAACAACCATGAATTTCCTTATCGATAATAAATGACCAAAATCTCTCAAATAAAATGAAAACCTCAACTAAAACAAGGTACCTATTCAGAAAAAAGCTTCTATTTTCAACTTTAATTCAATTCTTTAAATATCACATAATTTTCAAGAAGGTGTAATAACTTTTGTACAATATACAAACTGATCTTAATCCAATCAAAAATTACAGTAATATTTATTTGTTTTCCGTTCACAAACAAGGTGCGTAATCCAAGTAGTAATATTTTAGGACAATAAATGCCAATTGCCACAGTGCTGCATTTCTCAAACTTGACTAATACCAAAACAATTTGTTATTTTGACGTTGACCTGCCACTGCAAAAAGCTGGAATTCAAAGCCAACCTGCCAGCGGCAATACTAACTAATAAATAATATTATATTTATTATAATTTAACATAAATTCATTTACCATTTTAATATCCTTTAATACTTGTAGCTTCAAAATATACAACGTTTCCAAATGATATGGGGTACCAGTAGTCGATAAAAATAAATATACAGTTAAACTATTTACAAAAATGTTCTAGCACTTTCCAATAAATAAACAAATCATGAAACTTGCTTCAAAAAGAAATGCAAAATTTTAATAATGAAATAACGTATGACAAATTCGAAATGATAAAAAAGTCTAACAAATTTTTTAGAGCACAACAAAAATCACTGCTATCAGTATGAGATCCAGACAATAAGTGGGTCGATTTCCACTGTATGTCCGCCATATTGCTTTGTATTTATGACGTCATAGAGTGTTGCCACTTCTGTAAAATCTTTTCTTCGATGTTCTTTTCTGGTATGCAGGATTTACCAGTTTTAGGTTAGGCCCTACAATAACGTTTTCTATACCCCATAGGGGAGGGGCGGAGGAACCCCCGCGACACCCAAATACCAAAGAGCGGGGGTTCCGGGAGACCCTCACTCCTGAGAGGGGGGGGAAATCAGTCCTATACCCTGTCGTCCCCGGAAGGGCTGGAGAGACCCCTGCCTCCTGCCTATCGGGGTGGTTATCCCTTGGGGTAGTATTAGTATTAAAAAACATTATTATTTTTAAAAACTAATGTGTACCCCAAGGGTAGACCGACCCGATGGAAGGAGTCGGGGTCTCTCGGCCTTCCGGGGAACGACAGGGTAGGACTATTCCCCCCCTCCACAGGGAGGGTCTCCGGAACCCCCGCTTCTTGGTATTGGTGTCGCGGGGGTTCCTCGCCCCTCCCCTACGGGGTATTGGAAACGTCCCCCCCTGTGTTTTCCGTCGGCTCGAGCCCCCTAATTGGGCGTGATATATATATTATATATATATATTATATATAATATATATATATATATTATATATATACTATATATATATAATATATATATTCGATAAAAATAGTCATTGACGTCACAGTATACGTAGCGCGGAAATCCTGACATGTGAGTATGACGTCACGCGGAGCTTGCATGTAAACTTTACTTCTTGAATTTAGGAGATTTTTTTTGAACAGAAAAGTTTTGGTCTCAAAATGTGTGGGGTCGCTGTCTACAGTATTTCCTAATATAATTAAAAATATATATATATATAATATATATATATATGTATATATATATATTATATATATATATATATATATATTTCCTCTTTTTACTTTGAGAAATAATTACTTTTTGAAATGTAATTTTTTATTTTTTTAAATTCATATTTTTCTTTGTTACGTACGTTAGGGAATGGTACATTTTTTAAAAAAATAATCCCCATTTCGAAAAAACAATTATAATATCGATAATTAATAAATAGTTGATGGTATCGATAGGTTGAAAGTTGAGCCAGCGGCATTTCGACTCATTCTCCATCACCTACACGAATGAAAAGCCATAAAGTTACATTTTTCTTAGGAATTTTTTTTCAATACTTTTATTAAAAATTTTCATTTTAATATTGGCTTGTTTTTATAAAAATCTTCCAAAAAACGTTTTTGAAAACCATTTTTGTAATTTAAATGTTTGGAGGTGTAATGTAAAAGTTCCGTAAATTATTTTATTCAACTCAGCCTAAAGTAATTACCCATAAGAAAATATGGAATAAAAATTTATAATAGAATAATATATTATATATATAGTATATATATATATATATATTATATATATATATATATATATATTTCTAATTTGAAATATCTATCCATTTGCACAAGCGATATATATATATATATATATATATATTATGGTGCATGAATTGTTACCCAGGAGTTGTCACCCACACCCGGCCCGATTTTTATGAAAATGACAGTATACTCCTAAAAAAATAATAATAAAGAATAATGAAAACGAAAATGCGTCGCTCTCGCTTAGGAAAAGTTACAGCTTAGAGTTGTAAGAAAAAAACCCATATGTTTTATCATTTAAGAAAAAAAATCAAAAAATGTGGTTTTTTTTTAGATAAATCACGGATATACTCCAATACACAGTAATGAAGAATAGTGGAAAACGAAAATCGGCAGTCTCTTTAGGAAAAAAAGTTAGTCTCTGAAGTTAAAAATTTTTCCCATAGACTTTCTTATAATAAAAATTAGTAGGCCTCCTGCTCGTTTTAGGGCCATCCGAGTAGTTCAGGTTATGATAAGATTTGTTAATTCTACATAGATTTTCTCTGTGTATACTAACAAAACTTATCATAACCCTGACTAGAGGGCCTGAAATGAGCCCTAACCTGGATCGATCAATAATGAAAAGTCTATGGGATATTTAATCAAAACTTTGAAAGGCTGTAACTTTTTTTCCTAAAGAGAGAGCGACATTATAATTATCATTTTATTATATATTATTTTTTTTTTACAGTTATAACGATGATTTTCATAAAATCGGGGGTGACAACCCTCTGTGTAAAAAATTAGCCAATATTATATATATATAATATAGTATATATATTATATATATAATATATATATTATATATACTACTATATATATAATATATATATATAATATATATATATATATATTAGACTGTCAAACCATCCAAGTTGTCAACTTTTATGGCAATGTATATCTACCTAGTTTAGGCTTAGGCCTATGGCATGGAAGATCCATATAGGTTAGGTATCAGTTAAGTACCCTACCAGTTCTGAAGGTTATGATACAGTTTTGTTAAGTATATGCTTAGCAAATCTGTGCATACTTAACAAATCATTTCATAACTTGAACTAGGAGGGACCTAAACCGATTGAGACCATAGCCTATATGGATCGTTGATGCTGTAGGCTTAAACCTAACCTAGATGGATTTACATTGTCATAAAAATTGATCTAACCTAGATTTATATTAATTTATGTATTTTT
>JABUQX010001250.1:50000-75000 GCA_015478945.1 Trachelipus rathkii
TATCATTCGTTTGTTACTTATTGGCTTCATTTTTATTTCTACATATTCATTTTTCAATTTATTAATCCTTTTTATAATGTCCTTTATGTCTTTATTTGTAGCATCATTATTTTTTCTAGACATTTTACTTACAAAAAACGATAAATCTGGTCTTGTATGTTGTGAAATCCAATTCAGACTCCCATTCAAAGACCTATATATTGTCATATCTTCCTTTCCTAATTTGCTCTCTTCTCCATCTGAATATTTTTCCTTAAAAAATATATTAAGATTCTTTATGTAATTTATTTGGCTCAGAATTATTTCATTATTTTCCTCTTTTATATCAATTCCAATATATTTAAACATTTTTTCTCTGTTACCCATGATAAATTTTTTGCTTAATTCCTTTATTATGTTACTGTGAAATTGTTCGGATACAGCAAACATCAAATCATCAACATGGATGCACAATATTCCTTCCAGTTGATTACCAGACTTACAATGTTATATTGTTGGGTCGTACATATTTTGGATTATACCATAATCATTTAAAAATTCCATCATTAATAGATACCAGGCCACTGCTTCATCCTTCAATCCGTACACCATTTTCCTTAATTTCCATATTTTATTTGTTTTCGCTTCTGGGGGAGGTTGTAAAAAAACTTCTATCCATTTCCTTGTAGGTAGTTATGCTGTCTTTATATCTAGTGTTTTAACTTTCCATTCATATGACTGAGTGATATTCATAAAAATCTTTATGGTATCTGGGGAGCAGGTAGGTGCCTCCAAGTGTCCATATACTTTTTCTTTGTACCCTCTTGCCACAAGTCTTGCCTTTATAAATGCTTTTCCATTTTTTTTTCTTTTCTGTTACTATCCATCTGGTGAATACTATACTTCTGTTCTGATTGTCGTTCACAATTTCCTCATATACTTTGTTATTTGCCCAACTGATTAATTTGTTTTGTTTTGCATTTTCAACTTCTTCTTTAAACAGTTTTGCATAGTAATTTGTAATCTCCTCTTCTTGATTATCTTGAATCCCTTCTTCATTTTCGTTCCCTTTTTATTGATGTCTTCTTCACTCTGCTCGTCCTGTTCTTTTACGTCTTCATTAATTAGTGTTATTTCATCATATTCATCCAAATTTATCCATTTAAAACTGTCATCATCCATGTCCTGGATATTATAACATGAAGAGTATTTCTTACTTTTTGCCTTTCCAGCTTTACTTAAAATCTTTACTCTATATCTTATTCCATTTTCTTTATTTCTTATTTCTTAAGTGTGATATCTTTTTATGTTTTGTATATCTTGTGTGTCTTGTTTTTCTTCTTTATCTTTTGTTATTGTCACATATTCTCTTTCATCATCTGTTTCTGATTCTGAGTCCTCATCATCAAGTGTGTCATGTTTTTCTTCACTTTCTTCTGATACTGCTTTGTTTATATTCTCATCATTGTTGGTTGATTTGCAATCATTTATTCTTGTTATATACACTCGAGCTATTTTATGAATTTTCCCTCCATGTTTTACTATAACTGTCTTTCCTTCTTTTCCAGTTACCTTTGCAGGACCTCTCCATTCCTTTTGATTATTTCTTTTGTAATAAACATTGTCTCCTATCAATGATTTTTCTATTGAATGTTCTCTTATTCTCTTTCGTAATGCCCTTTTTTTCTGAGGATTCTTGTTCTATATGATGTTTCCTGGCTTCCGATATCGCATTCATTACATTTCTAATCATTTCATCTTCTTCTATATCATCAATCAAAGCTGGATTACATTCCCTTTCATCGACATAGTTAGGTATGACATTATTTCTTCCAAACACTAATTGATTTGGGGAATATCCATTAACATTGGTAATTGATTTTTTGCATAAATACTCCATTTTAAGCTTTCTTCTTTACTGAATCCGTCCTCCTTTAACTTATATATCGACTCCTTTACTAATCCAACATATTTTTCACATAATCCATTGCTAAAAGGGCTTTCTCTAGCTGTACTCTTTAATAATATGTTGAATTTTGTACAGAAATATTCCAAATCATTGTTTTGTAACTCTTCCCGCATCTGACATTATTATCTTAGGTGCCCCAAAGTATGTTATCCATTTATCTAATATCTTTTCCAAAATTTCTTTACTGGTTTTTCCACAAAACCATTCTGCTTGAACATATTTTGTTGCTGCATCTATCATTACGATAAATTTATGATTATCTATCTCTCCTATATCAATCTGTAACAAATCACAAAACTTTCGTGCCATTCTTAATCCAACTATAGGATGGGGTGGAGTTGGTTTAAATTTTTGACACGTCTTACAATCCTCTACAATTTGGTCTAACTCTTCCCTTACTTTTTTTAATCTTTCAGAAGTGATTCTATTCTCATATGCTTCCTTTATAAGTTGAAATATTTTTTTTACCTAATCCATGAGCAAATTGTAGATGTAACTTCAATAGTTTATCTTTTCTTACTTTTTCCATATCTATCCATCCTTCCTTAAATTGCCCATTCCAATTTCTTTTTCCTAATTTCATCAGATTCACACAGTCATGTCCGGTTTCGTTTTCTATTATTGGTATATTGTAAATACCCATGTCCTTCAAGTGTATTAAATTCTTTTCTATATCTATTATTGCTCTTATGTTCTTTAATGTTTTCTTTCCTATCAAGAGAGGTATATCTCCTTTAACTACATCTATTTTCACTTGAAATTCTTTTTCTTGCATCCTGCATGGTAGATTTATTTCCTTTATTATTTCATATCTAGTTTTACCAAAAATATGTGTACCTTCCTTTTTCCTTTTGCTTTTTGACACTTCCCTAATGTATTTCTCTGGCATATGTGATAAAATGGCTGATAGTCATATGGTACTCACTACAGATGTCAAACATCCCGAATCGATTATTCCCAACACATCTTCCATCATTTCACTCTTATTAGTCTCTTCTATTATCTCCTTATTATAATATGTTTTCTTTGATTCATTTGATTGTGCTTGGTTTCTTCCCCTTGTACAGTTCTTGAAGGAATGACCCGTTTCTCGACATTTGAAACATTTTCCGTTCACTTCCTCTGAAAAAAAAGTCATCTGTTTTATGATTATTTTTCTTACAAATATTACAGATTTCCTTATAGAAACATTGTTCACTCTTGTAATTTGTTTTATGACAATATATATATATATATATATATATATATATATATATATATATATAATATATATATATAATATATATATATATATATATATATAATATATTATTATATATATATATATATATATATTATTTATATATATATATATATAATATATATATATATATATATATATATATATGTATATATATATATATACGAAAGGAAGTAGGTAAAATTAAGAGTGAGAAGTTAAGTGAGCAAGGAGCGCTCGCTAGTAAATCGGTTGAATGTGAACAAGTTGATACTGAACAAATCTGGGGGCAAATGAAGGAAGCAATTGTTAGTAGTGCAAAGGAAGTGTGTGGATGTGCTAAAGTAGGAAGTAAGAATGTTTAACAGCGAATGGTGGAATGAAGAGGTGATGAAAGCGGTTAAAGGTAAAAAAGAAGCGTGGTTGAATGTACTAAAAGCAAATGATGAAGTTTCAAAAGAAAGATGCTTGGAATTATATAAGGAGGAGAAAAGAAATACTAAAAGGTGCATACGTAGGAGAAAACAAGAGGTAAATGAACAGTTGGGGAAGGAGGATGAATGAGGACATACAAGGGAATAGGAAGCTCCTTTGCTGGAAGGAAGCGCGAACGGTTAAGAAATGAGAATACGGGGAATCTGCTTTAAAATAAATGAATAGGATGGTGCTTTCGTAACTGATGAAATGATGTGAGGGGAGTGTGGAAAAGAACACTTCGAAAATCTGGCAGTAATATATAAACAGTTTTGATGAGGTGTACAGTGAATGTGTGTGGGTTTTGATGGTGCAAGAAGGAATAGGTATTTTGGGGATGAGGTTATTAGTAAGGAGGAGGTAATGGGTAGGGTGAGAAAGGTGAAAAAAAATGGGTAAATCTGCAGGTATAGAAATGAAATTAACTATGAAAATGATCAAAAGCGGAGGCGAGATGGTGATTGAATTTGGATTTGAAGTTGTTGTAATAAAGCGTTTTTTATGGAGGGTATAGTTCAAGGGAAATTGAGGAGAGCGGTAATAGTACCCCTTGTATAAGGGTAAGGGAGAAAAGGGGAACTAGAAATTATAGGGGAATAAGTTTATTGAGTGTTGTAGGGAAGATATGTGCTGGTTTTTTTGGTCGATAGAGTGCGCCGAGTGACTGAGGGACTGATTGGGGAAGAACAAGACGCGTTTAGAAGTGGTAGAGGATGTGTGGATGCAAATCTTTACCATTGAAACAAATGATTGAGAAAATGAGGGAGAAGAAGAATAATTAATTTAGGTTTATGGATTTACAACAGGCGTATGATAGAGTAATAGGGAAGCTTTATGGCGCAGGTTTTATTATCATATGGTGTTGGTGGTAGGCTTTCTGAAGAATGGAAATCAAAAGTATGTAATGACGATAGTGAAGCATGTGTAGAAATAAATGGAGTCAATGTGGATTGGTTTAGGATTAATAGTGAGTGAGACAGGGTTGTGTTAATGTCTCCTTGGTTATTCAATTGTATATGGATGGGGGTTATGAAAGAATTCCGAGGTGGGGATGGGTGGGGAAATGGTGTTAGAATGATGGAGAATGGAGATTAGTGAGGGTGCCCTACCTATTATATGCGGATGATTTGGTTCTGTGTGGCGAATCTGAAGAGAGTTTGAGAGGATTGGTAGAGAGATTTGGCAGGGTATGTAAAGGATGGGGTTTTTGGAAAGTAAACGTAGATAAGAGTAAGGTTAGGTTGTGAGTGAGGACAGTCCTCAGTGTGAAGTTTGTTAGATGGTGAGCAGCTGGAGCAAAGTGTCTGAGTTTTAAATATTAAGGAGTGCATGTGTTGGATGAGAAGGGAACGGAATGATGCAGAGTGTAGTAGGAAAGTTGTGAATGCAGGAAAGGTTGCTGGTGCAAATTAAATCGTTGGTGAATGTAAGGGACTAAGTCTTGATGCGGGTAGAGTCTTACATGAGGGTAATGTTGTTACCTTGTGTTTTGTATGGTGTGAGAAACCTATGGTCTGGAATAAGAAGTATAGATCTAAAGTTCAATGTGTTCAGATGGACAATCTTAGGGGCATGAAAGGTGTGAGAAGAATTAATAAAATGAGGAATGAACGTATTAAGAGTTGTGTGGTTGAAGAAAGGGGTAAATGAGAAGAATAAATGAAAGTATGTTGAAATGGGTTTGGTCACGTGGAAAGGATGAATGATAGTCGGTTGGTTAAGCCGGATGTATAGTGGAGAGTGTGTTGGGACCGACCGGCTGGGAGACCGGAAAGAGAAAGTGGATTGAGTCGGTGAACGAATGTCTGAAGGAGAGAAATGTGAGTTTGGCAGTGGCGAGAATAAAGGTGCATGATAGGAGAGAATGGCGGGGTTTTGTATGGGGGCATGGTTGTGGCCCACCTGGGCCAAGGGATGAACCCTTACGTTGACGATTTACCATAGTGAGGGTCCGTCGCGGTCCCATGAAGCTTTAGGGTGGATTTTCTGTCTGTGACGAGCTTTCACTAATTAATGGTACAGAGGGGGCGGTAAGGCTGGGCTTTCTTTTCGACATTTGTCATACTCTCCTACTGCTTTTCTTTTCCGATGCTTGTAGCGCTCCTTACTCCCAATCTTGGGAAAATAAGGTAGGTGAAGAAAGAAAGAAAGAAATATATTCTTCTCCTTGATACCAATGTTTTGAGTTTTCCTTTAATGTTTTATCTTCCATGTCTGTTACTACTGAATCCATCACATGTAATATTTCCTCCTGTGTTGACTCATATATTTTTTCTTGTCTAATATCACCTACTTTACTGATTATTATTTTCTTTTTGATATTGCTCATACTTGAATTATCTAGCAGTGTAAAAGCTAGGTACTTTTTTGGATATGTCATCTCCGCTACTCTTTCAGTTTCCATCCTCAGGTTGTCGAATCTGAAGATATAATCCTTTATACTTTCATTTTTCATTTGTTTGATATCTCTAAATTCCTTTATTTTGATAAACTGTATATGTTCTCCATCCTTTTCTGGTATTTTCTTTTGAATAGGTCAAATAATAGCTTCTCCCCATCAGTACTCATTAAATCATCCGTTGATATATTCTTTACTGTTTCAAAAGCATTTCCCTCCAATTTCATCATTAATTCCGCTGCTGGATATTTTATTCCCTTCACATTCATTTTAGTCCATAATTGTGCCTTTCTTAATTATTGATCAAAATTCTCTTCTTTCATCCCTGAGAATTTTGGAGCTTTAGTTTTTCCCCCTATTTCAGTCATTGCGGATTATTGAATTTACGAAATATAATAATTTATAAAGAGGAATTTCTTACAGTTATACTTTGTGTTCCTGTTTTATTTCCTGTGTTATTTCAATAGTCCTTAAATGGTTTTACTTTGTATTCTTACTTTCTTTCTTTAATCTATTTAATTCTTCTTTTTATTTATCCGTTTGTCTCATAATTCTTCTTAGATCTTTCTTGCTATTATTATTATTATTATTATTATTATTATTATTATTATTATTATTATTATTATTATTATTATTATTATTATTATTATTATTATTATTTGCTTTTGTATTTAGAGTATCTCTATCTTATAATCTTATTTCTTCCTCTATAATTATCATAAAATATTTCTTAAATTTTTTATAAAGTCTTATTAACTATTCCTTAAATTATTAATTGCGTCTTATTTTATAAATCTTAACTAGCTGAAAAGGAGAAGAAAGATTATGCTTTATCAATATATATATATATATATATATATATATATATATATATTTTTTTTATTTAATTTATATAATATATATATATATATATATATATATATATATATATATATATATATATATATATATATATATATATATATATATATATATATATATATATATATATATATATATATTCTTTCTACTTTTTACTTCAAGTAAAATATTTCTAAAGGTACAAATTTGATTCAAATAAACTAGAAGAAGCTCACATGTTTAGTAAACAGTCAGCACTGTCTGCCGCACAAAATGGCATATCATTCATCATTATTGATAATACAAATCTTCAGTCTTGGGAAATGAAATTTTATGTGGATCTTGCCGATGTCTTCAATTATATTGTCTTTGTTGTGGAGCCTCAGACGCCTTGGTGTAGAAATGTCAAAATTTTGGCGGAGAAAAACTCGCATGGAATTGATGTGTCACTTTTGAGGAAAAAGGTATATAATATATATATGTATTTATATCAAATCATCTATGACTATTATTTATCGGAAATACTAAAAGTATTTCTAAATCAATTGTTTCAATTAAGGGGAAAAAGTTTTAATGAAGTTGTTTAATATTTTGATTGGTTCGTTGTATGATCTTAGACTTGTCATTTTTTTTTTCATTATTATTTGTCTTTTTCACTTTGTTTGTTTCTAAACCCTATGAACTCGTATATAGATAATGATTTACAGTATATTAATTTTAAGTTGGTACCTAATTTCTTTGCTATCATCTCCATCTTAATTGCACGTTTGGAAAATGAGCAGGCTTAATGTAAAACTGCGTGTTGTAACTATGACAAACTTATTAAAGCTTTTAGTGTGGTTAGCATTTACCTTAGTTGTAGATTTTACTTTTGGTAATAGCCTAGTTGGCATATACTATTGGTAATTTATTGATGAGCTCTAGGGTGTTGTGTGGGTTTTGCATAAGCTTGCTGGGTCATTGGTTCTATTTACTCAAATTAAATGGGAGTCTCTATAGGCCCATCTGCCAGCTGCAGCGCCTAGGCCCTATTTTATGAATGTTTATAGCTAACCAAAGTAAAATTTAATATAAACAATTTTTTTTATTATTTCACAGTTACTTACCTTTCCTGATTTTCCGTTTTGATTTACATAGAATGAATAAATCACTTAAAAAATAATACTATATCGAACTTAAAAAAAGTTTTTTTTACAAATTATATTTCGCGTGTCGTCACCAATCAGAAAAAATCAAAAATTGATTTTTTTCTAAAAAAGATAAAAAAAAAATCACCAACCCTGGTTGTAGGTAATGAACTTTCAAATTAAGGGATAGATTCGTTGGCTATAAATCCAATCAAATTTGTGTCTACCCTTAATTTCCAACTCCCCCAAGTTAAAATTTTTAGAACTATTTGCTTAATGTAAATATTTTAAATGTGAAAGTAGCACTCAAACAGCAGTTATTATTATTATTATTATTTCTTTCTTTCTTTCTTTCTTTATCTTTCTTTCTTTTCCCAAGAATGGGAGTAAGGTGCGTGACGAGCATCGGAAAAGAAAAGCAGTAGAAGAGCATGACATAAGTCGAAAAGAAAGCCCAGCTTTACCGCCCCCTCAGTACCATTAATTAGCGAGAACTCATCGCAGTCAGAAAATCCACCCTAAAGCTTCATGGGACAGCGATGGACCCTCACTATGGTAGATCGTCAATGTAAGGGTTCATCCCTTGGCCCAGGTGGGCCACAACCATACCCCCTCACAATCCCCCGCCATTCACTCCTGTTATACACCTTTCTTCTCGCCTCTACCAAACTCACATTTCTCTCCTTCAAACATTCGTTTACCGACTCAATCCACTTTCTCTTCGGTCTCCCAGCCGGTCGGTTCCCAACACACTCGCCACTATACATCCGCTTAACCAACCGACTATCATTCATCCTTTCCACATGACCAAACCATCTCAACATACTTTCATTTATTCTCTCATTTACCCCTTTCTTCACACCACACATCTCTCTAATAAGTTCATTCCTCATTTTATTAATTCTTCTCACACCTAGCATGCCCCTAAGATTGTCCATCTGAACACATTGAACTTTAGATCTATACTTCTTATTCCAGACCATAGTCTCACTACCATACAATAACACAGGTAACAACATACCCTCATGTAAGACTCTAGCGCACCAAGACTTAGTCCCTTTACATTCACCAACGATTTAATTGCACCAGCCACCTTCCTGCCATTCACAACTTTCCTACTACACTCTGCATCATCCGTTCCCTTCTCATCCAACACATACCCTAAATATTTAAACTCAGACACTTGCTCCAGCTGCTCACCATCTAACATAACTTCACACTGAGGACTGTCCTCACTCACAACCATAACCTTACTCTTATCTACGTTTACTTTCAAACCCCTCCTTTTACACACCCTGCCAAATCTCTCTACCAATCCTCTCAAACTCTCTTCAGATTCGCCACACAGAACCAAATCATCCGCATATAATAGGTAGGGCACCCTCCACTCATCTCCATTCTCCATCATTCTAACACCATTTCCTGCCATCCCCACTCTCGAATTCTTTCATAACCCCATCCATATACAAATTGAATAATGAACATACTCAACCCTGTCTCACTCCGCTACTAATCCTAAACCAATCACCATTGACACCATTTATTCTTACACACGCTTCACTATCGTCATACATACTTTTGATTCCATTCAGAAGCCTACCACCAACACCATATATCACTAATACCTGCCATAAAGCTTCCCTATTAACTCTATCATACGTCTGTTGTAAATCCATAAAACCTAAATATAATTTATTCTTCTTCTCCCTCATTTTCTCAATCATTTGTTTCAATGTAAAGATTTGATCAACATATCCTCTACCACTTCTAAAACGCACCTTGTTCTTCACCAATCAGTCCCTCAGTCACTGGAACACTCTTTCGACCAAAATACCAGCATATACCTTCCCTACAACACTCAATAAACTTATTCCCCTATAATCTCTACAGTTCCCCTTTTCTCCCTTACCCTTATATAAGGGTACTATTACCGCTCTCCTCCAATCCCTTGGAACTATACCCTCCATAAACGCTTTATTACACAACTTCCAAATCCAATCAATCACCATCTCGCCTCCGCTCTTGATCATTTCACTAGTAATTTCATCTATACCTGCAGATTTACCATTCTTCAACTTTCTCACTCTACCCATTACCTCCTCCTTACTAATAACCTCATCCCCAAAATACCTATTCCTTCTTGCACCATCAAAACCACACACAATATTATTATTATTATTGTTATTATTATTATTATTATTATTATCATTATTATTATTATTATTATTATTATTATTATTATTATTATTATTATTATTATTATTATTATTATTATTATAATTATTATTATTATTATTATTAGTTGAAAACATTAGAAGATTTAAGTCCATTGTATTTTGGCTGGTTTCTAAATGAGGCTGATTCGCATAGGATACTGAATGTTGCAACAGATTGGCTTGAGAAGGCTTTTCATGTCAAGAACTTTCAAGAATGGTCTCGGAAGCGTCTGAAAATTCGGTCTTCTCGGGGTATGAACATTTTTTTTTCTTTTAAATTAGATGTAGTTTTAGTGGTGGCATAGTAGCTATAAATCCTCCTCCTCTTTTTTTTTTTTTTTTTTTTTTTTGATTGGATCCAATATTTCAAATTTGTATTAGTTTCATTCTCAATATAATTGTTTTTATTAAATATATCTCACAAACTTAGGTTATTCATTTAATTTATTTTTTTAAAAGGTTAATATTTATGGTAAAAATCTTGTGTTCTTTTAAATATATTATGTTTGCTTATATATATATATATATATATATATATATATATATATATATATATATATATATATATATATATATATATATATATATATATATATATATATGTAGTGGAGACCAAGTGACGAGGGCATGAAATATTATGGTCACTTGACCTCCAGTAGAAAAGTAATTATAATTATCGAAATTAATAAAATAATAAAACAGTGAGAAAAGTAAAAAGAAATTAAGTAATATCTACCTGGAGGAGATATGTAGAAAAGCTAATCGGGCTTTATTCTAATGGCAGGATAAATGAAAAAGGGACCACCCGCTTGTTCCAAATGCTCCTGAATTGTGGCTAAAGGTAGATCACTTATAACGTAGAGAAGTAAAAGGGAAGAATGAAAAAGAAGTAAAAGATAGATTTATTAATCCATATATACTTTTACAAGTAGTAGAGGTAATGTTAATACATTAAAGATAGATTTATTAATCCATATATACTTTCACAAGTAGTAGAGGTAATGTTAATACATTCACCAGTTATCCGGGATAAGTAAGGGGATAGCCAGAATATATGAAGTCAATTGGACTCCCGTAGTTTTATGGAGTATATTTACTTAGTAGCTTTATAATATTCCTTAAACCTAAAACCGCAAATAATCAAATAATTACTTTATTAGAATGTGGTTGAGAAGGTTCCAGATACAAAATGTATGGAATTGTGGAACAATCTCAATGTAAACACGAGGGGCTTAGTCAAAATGCGAAGGGGAATTTGACTAAATCTAGGTATAAACTTAAGAGTTTAAGAAGTGTCTTGAGTGAAGATCAAGACCTGACTTTAAAATCAAGTCCAAAACAAAAATGCCTTGAGTGAAGATCCAGAAGAAGTGTCTTGAGTGAATATCAAGACCCTATTTTAAAAAGTTGTTTCAATGGCACTTGGTAGTGCAAAAGTCCTAGACCAAAAATTAAAACCCTATAAAACATAGGTAAAATTAGCTTTGGAAAGTTAATATTGAAGTTTTTTAGTTATGACCATTGATTAAGAATTACAGTAATGTACTATTATATTAAATTAAACGATCTTACCCTAACGATAAATACGTCTGTGAGGGGTCTTATTTAAGAGTATTCCTGACGAGGCGAGTCGAAGAATCAAGGAAGTGATGAATCTTGGGTAAGTACTGTAACAAAGGGAAGGAAGGGGAAAATGATGAATATCATTACTAACTTTGGGTAATTAACTGTGACTTAGAAGTTCAACATGAGTACATACCTGGGAGTATTTTGATACGTAAGTGTGTTTCCTATGTTCAAGAATACATCACTGTGTTTAAGGTTAAGGACTGTGACATCGACATCATTAATACATTGATACTTTGGTAAGTATGAATCACGTTAATAGCTACTTGTATCACATTAATAGCTACTTGTCATAAATTATTAGAATAAAATTATAAATCATGAAATCCTGGGAAGGGCTACTGAAAATAGAAAGACTGTTTTAATTATCCATTTAAAACCCAAGAGTAAAGAATACAAAAACAAAAAATAATATACATATGCAATCCAACATTAATAACTGAATGTACTATCTTATTCTATATTAGAATAAGAATTCCATTCTAGGTTTTGGTCACATTGTGAAACTAATATTAAGAAATACATTTGACCTGGACTCCACACTCACCCTTACACTCTTCCCCACTAAGCCTAAAAACCCCACCTTACTTTCGAAGGCATAATAAATGACAGAGCATAAACTCAGTGGTAGAGATAGAGGGTGATTCGGTATATTGGGAGTCCGGTGTCTAAATACGTTAACACCTTTACCATCATTAGAATGAATATTAGTATGTAGGTTCTACTATTAGTAAGTTATACCTTACAAACCATACAATACGATTAATTGGAACTACGATAGAACAGATACAGTAAGAACAGTAGAAGTAGAAAAGTAATGTACCTTCTTAGGAGATGGGATGGGAAATGCAAAAAAATATATTAGTAATTTGACATTGATAATAAATAGATTTATTAATATTTTTCGTCGAAAATTATCTTTTAGATAATAAGTTTATGGTTATACATAACATCACTTAAAAGTAGAAATTTTTATGATATGGTCTATATTAACCAACCATACATTAGAAATATTGCAATCCCCAAAAGTAAATTGGAAATTATTGGGGAATTTTCATTTTTGCTTATGAGCAATTAGATAAGATAACATCTTAATAATACAAAACTGAAAAGAGTACCTTACATTATTTAGTACATTACCACCGGATGTCTTCGGTTGTTTTGAAAACTTCATAGGGAAACCGTCGGATGACTGCTGCATTGGCATCCAGAAACATCATCTGAAATATGAGACTCACTTCCTCCTACTCCCTTGCAACATCGTCATTAATCATGACCATGAGTCAAGGTTGGAGGAAAATATATGTATGGCTATATAATTTCTCCTTTAAGAAGGGGATAGACATACTATATATTTTCTTTCCTTTTATATATACCGTAAAATGAGAACATTTATATCTTGACTTAAGAATACAACGCAGTTTTTGCGTTAAATTATCTTTGTCATGGGGTAGGTAATTAAAGGAATTTTCTGACCATGGTTGGTGTGAGAATGATTTATATCTTTGACTATACATTTGAAATTGTTGCCTAGTCTTTTAATCAATCTTCGTAAGGTGAGATCAGGGAGTAGATGGTTATCTTTAAGGGCTGTTGCTCCCAATACTACTGGGGCTAGCATCATTTCTCCGGGTATGATTAAGAAATTGATAGGTGTAGTAGAATAATCACTATCAAGGAAGTGCAATGGAATATTGATGTATGAATCTACAGGGACAGTGTGTTCATGTGTTAAGCCGCTGATGGCATTTATTCCGATGTCCTTGGAAGGTTTTATAAAGTGTTTAAGTTGTTGGGGAATGGCCTCATAGCTAATTAAGCTAATACTGGCTCCAGTGTCAACAATACATTGTTCAAAGTTAAGACTATTTTTCCCAAAAGCTACGGATATTGTTAACTGATTGGTGGTGAAACGTGTACAATTGACCGCTACAGTGCGTACATGACCGTGTAATTCTTTAGTAGATTCATGTAAAGTTACAGGAAGTGCTTTGTGTGTTTCAGTGTTTCTGTGGTCAGAAATTAAGGAAGAAGACGTTTCTTTGGGTTGTGAATTGTAAGTGAATGATTCCATGTTCATGAATGGGAAACAGAATGAGAAATCGGTGTTTGGCTTTTCTTCCACAGGTGGATTACTTACAACTGGTGCATTTAACTTTGGTAAAGAAGGACTATATAGTTTTGGTAACCAAAGGTTAGATAAATTAGGATTAGGTACATTAGAGTTTGGTAAATTAGTATTAGTTACGTAAGGGTCAGGTAAATTAGCATTAGGTAAACAAGAGTTAGGTAAATTAGTGTTAGGTACACAAGGGTTAGGTAAATTGGTATTAGGTAGATAATGGTTAGGCAAGTCGGAATTAGTATCCTGAGAGTGTGAATGACTAGGGGACAACGGACATTCGTTCCGTGGATGTGTACTTTGTTCCGTTTTGGGAAGAGATTTTCCGTAATATACATTTTTAGGAGTATGTTCAGTGGAAGACTTAGAAGTATGAGTGTTCGGAGAGTTTGGCGGTGTTTGTTGAGATGGAGGGTGTTGAGGACACTTCATCCCCGGGTGAGGACCTCCGCAAAAGGGACAAACAGCCTTGCGAACTACCTGTGGGAGAGATGTTGGAACAGATTTACGTGTTCTGCAGTCAGCTATAACGTGACCTTTCTTTTTGCAGTAACTACAAATTTCCAGATATTTGTAGCATTCACGCATCTGATGACCGATTTTATGGCAAAAATCACAGACAAGGGTCTTACGGTCAACAGAATCTAGGTTAGGTCTTTTAGGAGTAAAAGCTCGATTATTTTCATGTGGGGAATTTTTATGAGAAAGATCGCGAATAGGGTGACGACCACCGCGATTGTTTAAAGAAGAGTTGTGATAGGTTATGTTCTTGGAAGAATGTGACTTGTTAGAAGTTGTATGAGTGGAAACCTTAGAAGGGTAATTAGTATTTTGAGTTTTCTTTACTGAATGTTCTGTGTTCGGGGGATATGTAAATGGAAAATTTGAGAAATCTTTGTTATGGGTGTATAGGAATTCAGCATACCCCACGATATCTGACCAGGGAGTACGCCAATTTTTATTGAGCTCGTACATTTTTATGTATTCTCTAACACCTTGTTCTATGTTGGCAGGAAGGCTACATAAAAATGCAGTTCGGAGAGATTCGTGTCCACTCATGTCTAGACCATGATAAGCATGACTAGCCAAACGTTCCAATCGGTAAGCGAACAGACGAATACTCTCATTTTTATAACGGCGGGCAGAGTGAAATGTATGAAATAGGGATTCCTTCCTTTTTCTCTCCTCTTCCTCATACCATTGGATGAGGGTCTCTCGAACAAAGAAATAATCTCTATCGTCTTTGGTAATAAGATGATAGACATTAAGGAAGTGACCGTCAAGTTGTCTGCCGAGTAAATTTAACCATTTGTGATAGGCTGTGGGATAATGAAGTTGGCAGTAAGCTTCAAAATCCGTTAAATAAGTTAAGAAATTTGTACCATTATCTAGTGTATATGTACCAGGGTCTACCCCTTTAAGATTATGTGAATTCTTGAGTAAGGAATTCAAGTGTAAGATGTCTTCTTCCATCCTATCGATTTTTTGTTTGATGATGGGACCTGAGTACATATCTGTGTTTGTTTTTGATCTTGAGTAAGAATTTCTATGTTGCAATGGGAAATCATGTTTAGGAGTACGTGGGTACGACTTTAATTTATGTGGTATGTGTGGGGGATTTGAACGATGTGAATCCTCAAAATTGTAAGAAGAATGATGTGATGGTTGAGGACCATGTAAGTTCTGTGAATATTGTGATGGGTGACGACCATTTTGGGAATCGATACTGTGGGGATAACTAACCAAAGCTATTGCCTGTTCATGGTCAGCATGTTTTTGAAAATTATGGTTAAAGGCGAGTAAATCCCTATTTGAATCTAAAAGATTAGTTTCCTCATGGATGGGAAAATCAATCAAAGTAGTGGTAGGGATCTCTGGAGACTCTGGCTCAGTGGATGCATCTGAGTGATCAACATTAAAATTGTCACTACGGGGAACGCTTTTTCCAGTCATTTTTATAAATTGGAGTTTATAGTTTTATTACAACTATAAAGCAATGAAGTATTTTAAATTGCTTATAAATGTTGTATAGTTTTAATACAAATTATCAAGGAGTTCTTTCAATTTCTTTCAAACTCATTCACTCTTAAGAAAGAATGTTTAAGTATGGGTTTAAGAATGTTTAAGTATATGACAAAGAATTTTTAAGACAGTATGAGAGAATTATAGGGATAATGTCTTTAATTATACTGTTTTGTGAGGTTTGACAAGTGGCGAAGTGATCTAAAATCACAATCCAGTGGCAAGGCAAGCACCGAACAAGACAGATGGTCCCTGTTCGGGCGCCACTTTTTATTTTCTTGTATTTATGTAGTGGAGACCAAGTGACGAGGGCATGAAATATTATGGTCACTTGACCTCCAGTAGAAAAGTAATTATAATTATCGAAATTAATAAAATAATAAAACAGTGAGAAAAGTAAAAAGAAATTAAGTAATATCTACCTGGAGGAGATATGTAGAAAAGCTAATCGGGCTTTATTCTAATGGCAGGATAAATGAAAAAGGGACCACCCGCTTGTTCCAAATGCTCCTGAATTGTGGCTAAAGGTAGATCACTTATAACGTAGAGAAGTAAAAGGGAAGAATGAAAAAGAAGTAAAAGATAGATTTATTAATCCATATATACTTTTACAAGCAGTAGAGGTAATGTTAATACATTAAAGATAGATTTATTAATCCATATATACTTTCACAAGTAGTAGAGGTAATGTTAATACATTCACCAGTTATCCGGGATAAGTAAGGGGATAGCCAGAATATATGAAGTCAATTGGACTCCCGTAGTTTTAAGGAGTATATTTACTTAGTAGCTTTATAATATTCCTTAAACCTAAAACCGCAAATAATCAAATAATTACTTTATTAGAATGTGGTTGAGAAGGTTCCAGATACAAAATGTATGGAATTGTGGAACAATCTCAATGTAAACACGAGGGGCTTAGTCAAAATGCGAAGGGGAATTTGACTAAATCTAGGTATAAACTTAAGAGTTTAAGAAGTGTCTTGAGTGAAGATCAAGACCTGACTTTAAAATCAAGTCCAAAAACAAAAATGCCTTGAGTGAAGATCAAGAAGAAGTGTCTTGAGTGAAGATCAAGACCCTATTTTAAAAAGTTGTTTCAATGGCACTTGGTAGTGCAAAAGTCCTAGACCAAAAATTAAAACCCTATAAAACATAGGTAAAATTAGCTTTGGAAAGTTAATATTAAAGTTATTTAGTTATGACCATTGATTAAGAATTACAGTAATGTACTATTATATTAAATTAAACGATCTTACCCTAACGATAAATACGTCTGTGAGGGGTCTTATTTAAGAGTATTCCTGACGAGGCGAGTCGAAGAATCAAGGAAGTGATGAATCTTGGGTAAGTACTGTAACAAAGGGAAGGAAGGGGAAAATGATGAATATCATTACTAACTTTGGGTAATTAACTGTGACTTAGAAGTTCAACATGAGTACATACCTGGGAGTATTTTAATACGTAAGTGTGTTTCCTATGTTCAAGAATACATCACTGTGTTTAAGGTTAAGGACTGTGACATCGACATCATTAATACATTGATACTTTGGTAAGTATGAATCACGTTAATAGCTACTTGTATCACATTAATAGCTACTTGTCATAAATTATTAGAATAAAATTATAAATCATGAAATCCTGGGAAGGGCTACTGAAAATAGAAAGACTGTTTTAATTATCCATTTAAAACCCAAGAGTAAAGAATACAAAAACAAAAAATAATATACATATGCAATCCAACATTAATAACTGAATGTACTATCTTATTCTATATTAGAATAAGAATTCCATTCTAGGTTTTGGTCACATTGTGAAACTAATATTAAGAAATACATTTGACCTGGACTCCACACTCACCCTTACATATATATATATATATATATTATATATACTATATATATATATATATATATATATATATATATATATATATATATATATATATATATATATATATATATATATAATATATATATATATATATAATTTCATCCTATCGCCCCATTTCTCTATTATCGACACTATGCAAACTACTAGAAAAAAACATAATAAACAAAATAACACCACACATCACCAAACAAATTCCAAAACTGCTTCAAACAAAACCATTCAACCACAACCGCTCTCATAATCAACGGTTTAAACTCAAAACCTACCCACAAAACAATAATCATAGCAATCGACATTAATAAAGCCTTTGATACAGTACCTAAACATAATCTAATCCATAAAATAACAAAATCAAATATCCCTACTAACCTAAAGAAATGGATTTCCAATTTCCTATAAGGAAGAACAGCACAAATACAAACAAACAATACAAAATCCCGAACAGTAAACATCAATAACATCAATCAAGGCGCAATCCTATCACCTATACTATTCAACCTACTCACAGCCGATCTCCCACAACCACAAACAGACCACACAATCATAACAACCTACGCAGATGACATTACCATAGCCACTACACACCTGAACCTAAACACTGCCACAAACCTGACGCAACAATACATCAATCAACTTCAAACATGGCTAACATAAAACAGTGTCCGCCTCACCAAACAAATTATCAATCACTTTAATCACCACTGACCTCTAACTTGGCACTCTCCCCCCACCCCCAAGTCTTAAACAACATCGCCAAACCCTTCAACAAAACTTCCAAAATCATCGGAGCAACACTTGACACTCATCTCACCTTTACAAAACGCACATCGCCTGACCGCAGTCTTCCTTCGGGGTAGACGTAGCGCCTCCTCGATGTGTGGGTTGGCTGCTTTTGGACGCAGGAGGAAGGAGTCATCTTCCCTCCCTGCCTCATCCCCTCCGTCCCCTTAGACTTCGGACCCGACGACTGAGCCATCTGACTCTTCTCGGGCGCGGATTGCTCTCGAGATTTTAGCTACTGACACTATACACTTGTCTTCCAATGTCTCTCCTATCACTCCCTATGACACCATTCCTACTTGTCCTCCTCTTCCATCTCCCTCAGCCTTTGTTACAGCACCTCCTGGAGGGACGCAACCCCCTTCCCAGACTGCTAAGAAGTCTAGCAGGGGTGCGCCAGCTGGAAAGAATGTTTGAAATGTGTAGTGTGACTTGGCGCCCCTCTTTGGAGAGCACTCTCCTGATGCGTCTAGGAACCCCTCTCGTAAGCAGGGGGGGGTCCCCACATATCCCTGCTGCGTGATCTTCCTCTACCCCCGGGTTTGAAGTTCCGATCGTTGGGTCGTCCGACGGCTCACGGGACCATCAGACTTTATCCTCTGAGAAGACGGCCAAAGTCCAAAACATCATGACTATTGTCATGGATCGCCCTGAACATTGACTGTTTTACCGTTTATGGCACGTTTCATCCAATGTAACTACCTCGGAAATTATGCTAATTACGAAGAACTAAAGAGATTACTTGTCGCTCATCAGTCATTGTCTGTTTGTTTACAGGAATTACAACTTCGCGACCGAGATCTTTTGCAGCCTTCAAGGTACAGGGAACCCCTTATTTCCCTGAATCGTGGGGGCAGCGATCCTGCTTCACGAGTCTGTCCCACTCACTCCCATTCCCTTCTCCATTCATTTACATGCCGTAGTGGCTCGTCTTCATCTTGACACGCCGCTTACTCTGTGCCCAGTGTACCTGGCGCCCAGCTGTAAATATACCAGGAAGGGCCTTGTCGACTTTTTCAACAGTCTCCCTCCGCCCATGTTAGTCCTAGGTGACTTTAACCTCTGTCATCTTTTGTGGGGAGACTCTGTTGCATCCCCCAATGCCGATTGGATTTTAAGCATTATGCAGGATTTCTCATTGGGATATCTCAACACGAGCCTTCCAACCTTTGAACGGTTTGATACAGGCACTTCTTCCTGTGTTGTGTTCTATCTCGTCTTTAGATCGTTTGGGTTGGGAAAGGTCGTCTTTCCTCTGTGGTAGTGACCACTACCCAATCGTGATACCATCATTCGGTCCCAGTCTGCACCATCAACCTTATTCTGGCTGGCGCTACGACAGAGCAGACTGGTCTTACTTTCATCAGGCCACTTACTTTCCCATCTTTCCTGCAACTACCCTGTTCCCGTCGCCTCGAGTCCCTTCACTTACTTTCAGGAAGCAATCCTCCAATCGGCGACGGACCATACACCTCGTTCATCTGGGACCCGGAAATCGATAACCCCCTGGTGGAACCAGGAATGTGCTCGGGCTAATCGTGAAAAGCGTAAATTATATAGGTTGTATAAGCTGACTCCCACAGCTTCCAACTTGATTCTGTTTAAAGCTTCGGCAGCCCGCTCCCGGTGTATTAATCGCAGTAAGCAAAATCCAGTTTTTTTTCGCAACTTACGTTTCCACCGTTCTCTTCACGCCTGTATCATCGCCGTACCATTAAAAGGTGCGAAATTTTCACGAAAAAACCATGCAAATCCACCAGTCATACTTGTTTACGGCCCGCAACCATCTGATGTCATCTCTGCTCCCGGGGTCGTGAGCGACGAGTTGGTTATCACTTCGCCTCCTGCTCCAGCGGCTCCCGGTATCTTGAACCTTTTCGTTTGACCGCCTGCAGGTAGAGTTTCCGGATTTTTCTGTTCCACCAGAAGAAGACCTTCCATACAACAGACTATTCACCGGAGCCGAGTTCCGGGATTTCCTCAAACTTTGCGGGGATGGAGCGCCTGGCCCTGACGGCATCTCTTTCCAGATGCTCCGGCATGCTCATCCTTCTGCCACGGAGTTCCTTCTCGGCTTATACAATAGAATATGGGTGGAGGGGTCTTCCCTCCCGTCTGCGTCTACCGCACATATTGCACACTTCACCAAACCTGGAAGGAATTCCGACTTCTTCCGAATAACCATCGCCCTATTTTCATTGACCTTCCACCACATGTAAATCATGAGATATTGGTGCTTTGCCCATCTTGTGCCCACGTTGGAGGCAATTTCCATCATTTTCTGACTACCAATTTGGTTTTCGTCACCATCGCTCTACTCAGGATCCTCTCCTTGGTTAGATCAATGACGTCGTGAGGTATTTGCGTGTCCGAGTAAAGTGACCTTGGCCGTTGTTTCTTTGACCTCGAAAAGGCGTTTATGATAGCACGTGGAGGCTGGGGGTTTTGCGGAGCCTCCCCATTCTTGCAGCTTAGGGGGCAACTTCCCCTCTTCCTGAGTTATTGCATGTCATTGTTTAGTTCAGGTTCCATGGTGTACACGTTGTCCAGGCATTTTGTCCTGGAGAAAGGGGTGCCGCAGGCAGTGTACTGAAGCGTGTTGCTTTTCGCAACAGGTATTCAATGAAGCGCTAATTGTCAACCGATCTCCAATCGCCGACCTCAGGTCGCCAGCTTCCCCATCATATGCATTGACGCATACTTGCCACTGTACATCTCATGGAGCTAAACTTCCTTGATATTAGGAGTAACAGTCAGGACTTCAGCTCGCCATCGATAGGGCTTTCCTTCACTGGTTTCTGACAGCGGTGGTTCTATAACAATTCTTCCCATCGACAAAACCACTACGCCATGCTTTTACAGAAAAATCTTCGTCGTAGGGGTCGCATACAATCGCTTCCTATATTACGCCTCTGTGGCTCCCATATCCGTATGGAGCCAGCGGTGAGGTTCCTGGGTCTGCTGCTCGATGAGTGCCTCGTACCTCCTCACATTACTCTCCTCAAAGTTAATTGCCGCCGTTCGTTTGATCTCTTACGGCACCTCACCTCCAAGACTTGGGGTGCGAACAGAAAAACCATGCTCCTCCTTTACATCATGCTGATGCGGGTTAAACTGGGCAGATCTTCCAGTCCTACCTCGGTCTTCTTAACCCCATTCAGACCAAACTGCTGAGAATAGCCATAGGATCATTTCGTTCCTCTCCTAGGGAAAGCCTGGAGGTGGAGTCGGGGATAATGCCCTGTTCATCCATATTCAGGTTCCTACCTAATCTGCCTTGACATCTATAATAGAGCGCGTCCATCACAACCCTTCTTATTGGCTATTTGCTGGGGTTGTTACTTCCATCTTCGCTTTCCTCAACTTTCCTCAGCGAGCGATCATGCACTATGATTTTACCTCCAACCATTCCGCCTCCTGCCTCTGCAACGGGATCCAGTCTTTGACAAAGTCGGAGGCACACCCGGTGCAGTTGGGGGATTCCTTTATGTCTCATGCGGAGGTCCATAGCGACTCTATAGCGGTTTATACAGATGGTTCCATGACGGAGGGATGGGTGGGAGTTTCAGCTGTGTTTCCGGACCTCTGTATCCCACACCTTTTCACCCTATTTGTCTTTTTTTTCGGCAGAACTGATAGCGGTGTCCATGGCGGTGAGCATAATCAGTACCATCACTCGTAGGGGATAACTATACCATCTTTTCCGATTCTCGTAGCGCTCTCTTGACGTTGCTTGACTGATCGACCCGAAACCCTTTTGTCTCTGCCATTCAAAAGTACCTCTGCTTGCTGCCTGCGCAGAAGTACTACATCGAGTTCTGTTGGGTTACCTCCCATGTGGGTGTTCCTGGAAACGAATGGGCCGATGGGGAGGCCAAACAGGCGGCTACGGAGTGTCGAGTGCCTTCCTCCTGCTGTACGCCTGAGCCTGTAGGTGGTCCTGGATCGATTGGGTCTGGGTCATAACAATTTCACCGACGGATTTCTTATGTCGCCGTGGGTTCCCCGACCTGCCCATTTTGCTCCTCCAATTGTCCTCTCATAGTCGTTCATCTCTGTTAGTTGCGAGGCCCTCTCGACCCTTGGAAACAAGCTCTTCCCTGATGTGTTCACTACACCTCTTCAGCATCTCCTTCAGCACATCTTATCCGAATCATCTCACTTTCGTAGTGATCAAGTTTTTGCCTTCCTATTGGAACAACATCTTGTATAGGTCTAACCATCTCAGCCTTGTTCCTATTTCGTTCGGTTAATGATTTTCCTTGTCGTTAGTTTACTAACACAGTATAGCCGCATTGTTGTGCTGTGGAGGTCCCTGTATATTCACTCAAAAAAAAAACACCGTATATATATATATATATATATATATATATATATATATATATATATATTATATATATATATCATTTATGTATATCTCTTTTTATATAATATTTATAATATTATATATATATATATATATACTTATATATATATATATATATATATATATAATAATTATATATATATATATTACTGTAGAATTAATTGATCATTTTTGTGGTGGCTCTAATTCATTGCAAGAATTGCGTTTGCTTCATTGAACATCAAAATATACGGCCAAGGACGACCAAGCAACAGTTGACGAATATATGAATTCAGCCGCCGTCTCTAAAGCCATTGGGGCAATCTCACCGCTGTGTATCGTTGCCTTTGCTTTAACAGCAAATACCTACGGAGCACAGGTGGTACTAAATGAAAATCAATTAGAGGTTTGGCATAATCACGAAGTGAGGAGTAGATCGTCTGCATCTTCTACAGGAAAGAAAAGGAAAAGATTTTATCCTCCTCCCAATAAAATGGGAAATGTAAAAATCCCATCTTACTGCCCTAATATAAGTGAACTATGTAAATTAAGTCTTATCACTGAAGTTGACAATGATATAGATAAGATAATGTATATTTCATCAGAAATTAAAGGCTCTAATTCCCACATAACTCTCGGTACTTCTGCTGGAGTAGCTTCTGGTCAAACCGGCCTCGATATTATGGACTTAATGGAGCTCAAGCGGCGAATGGGTCTTTCTTCAGGCGTTCATGAATTACCAAATGCTACTTTGGTTGAATATGGCTCTGGGTCTTGGGTATTTTACCCCAAGAGTAAAATAATAGTAGATACCATATTCTCCTACAAACTGTGATCTCAAGTATTTTCTTCTCATATATTATATATATATATATATATATCATATATATATATATATATATATTATAATATATATTATATATATATATATATATATATATATATATATATATATATATATATATATATATATATATATATATATCACTCTACCCATTACCTCCTCCTTAGTAATTACCTCACCTCCAAAATATCTATTTCTTCTTGCACCATCAAACAGACACACATTCACTCTCACCTCTCCATTACTGTCAATGTTAGGCAGATTTTTGAAGTGGTCTCTCCACACACACCTCACATTCATTTCATCATTTACGAAAGCACCATCTCTATTCATTGTTCTACGCAGATTCCCCTTACTCTCATTCTTGACCTTACACGCTTCCTTCCAGAAAAGCTTCCTATTCCCTTGTAAGTTTCCAGTCATTTTCCCAAACTATTCATTTACCTCATTTTTCCTTCTATGTATGCAACTTTTAGTCTTCCTTTTTTCCTCATATAATTCTAAACACCTTTCTTTTGAGACCTCATCATTTTCTTCTAGGACATTCAACCACGCCTATTTCATACTTCTAACAGCTTGCATCACCTCTTCATTTCACCACTCTTTGTTGACATTCTTACTTTGTATATAGCTACTCTTTGACAATTCGCATTACCTTAGATTTGTAATTAGCACCTTCATCTTGCGTACTACAACAAAGGCGTTCTTACATTTGGTTTCATGTAAGTTCATCTGTTCACATCTGAGAATGCTGATGTAGTCTGCAAGACCGACTCATTTAAACATATACGTTTTAAACTCTTAATTACACTATTCACGTCTTCACACCTCCCTCTCATTCTACCTTCCTCTCCATACCTCAAAAGAACCACTAGCTAAGCTTAACACTCTCACTAATATCTAATGATGTTAAGAAATTAATAGGATCCGATAATGCCCTCCCTAGATCCTTCGTCATCATAAAAATTTGATACATCCGCGATGATCACGATTATCGAGTGGTCGTGCACGCATTCACATAAAACCATCTCGTCGTACCACAATCACTATGAGAAGCGAATTCACCAGTAAACCATACTGGTAGCCTACACTAACTACTTGTGTTTAGAAGAAAGTAATTACATGTACAGCATAACAGTTTTAATC
>JABUQX010001250.1:80000-82500 GCA_015478945.1 Trachelipus rathkii
ATCTTGCCCTCCTTCCTTCGTGGGTGAGGGTACAGATCAAAAACCGGTTATTCTCGTCTTTCTCCGGGCCGCCTATTGTTGGAGACCCGAACCTTGTCTACCCACTGAGGAGGCTATCCTGCACATGGGTGTATACCCTTGGGTTTTGTGTCTTATCCGTATGGTGCACGGCTTATATTTTTCATCTTAGGGACTGGACGAGGAGTTCCTGGGGTCTTTTCCGAGGCCACACCTATGACCCACCCTACTAGGAGAATTTTTATGGGCAAAAATAAAAATAAAACGCTTTAAAGAATGACGGAATTCACTATCTGTCCGGCCCCCAACCCGACCCCTTCCTGGCCAATTATTGACCAGAGACCAATAGGTGCCTTGATGAAATGGTTGGTACTTCTCCACCCCAACCGATAGTCTTAAATAACGGACCCGTTTCTAGGACTACCCCGTCTAGTGGGACTCAGAACAAACTAATTACTCAAACCTCGCATCTGCCATCTCAAGAACACCTGCGTCAGCAAGGTCTCATTCCTAAACGTCAGAATAAACAATCTCCAGCGATCGTTTTCTTATACCCCCTCCAGGTGTCCGAAGTCTTACTTCGTACTCGCTTTATTTTTATTTACAATCGATACCATCACGTCCACTGACTGCTATAAGCCACCTCATCCTTAGCGACGCTTTTAAAGCTCCTCTTCAAACAACTGAGATACAAGCTACACCAATGAGGAACGGTTCCATCCTGGTCCTTGCTGCATCTAGAACCCAAAGCCACGTACTTGCTCACTTATCACATCTGGG
Source organism: Trachelipus rathkii (assembly GCA_015478945.1). Classification (NCBI taxonomy): domain Eukaryota; kingdom Metazoa; phylum Arthropoda; class Malacostraca; order Isopoda; family Trachelipodidae; genus Trachelipus; species Trachelipus rathkii. Next base: position 80,799 of record JABUQX010001250.1, read on the forward strand.
GAAGATTCCTATAAATTTCTAAACTCGACTATGTTCGTAACATGTCAAAGGGAACCGTATATGTGCCGGAGTTCTGTTCCGATACTTCGGATGACATTCTCTTTCACTTAGAGACACAGCGTGTCTATCACCGACGTTTATTTGTTCCCTCCACGTAAGTAGAACCACACAACGACTAACCCTCGTTTCCTACGTACCTTCTCTGTGCCTTTCCCTCCACCCAAAGTAAAACTTGGTTTTACTATGCACACGGTTCGGACCGATGTTACCTTCCCTAAAAGATACTTCAAGTGCCATAAATTTGGTCACCCTCAGAAATACCGTCGGTCTCCTCAGACCATATGTCAAACATGTGGAAGTTCTCTCCACCTCAGCTGTGAAAAACATCCACCTTGTCCTAGCTGCAAGGGTTCCCACCCAGCCATTACCTTGGAGAAGGAAATCCTTGAACAGTGCGCCCTTCATAAGTATGACCGTCGTGAGATTTCCCGCCGTGCAAAGAAGAAGCTGACTCATCTTCCTCTTTCTTATGCTACAGCAAAGAACAATGCCTATGCGGCTGTCTCTAACATTGCACATCGCCCCATGTGATGTGTCCAGAACTTATTTCACTTTTGCGTTGCTCCATTAGGACTTCCGTACCGGATAATAGATCACCTGATGTGGTGATTCCTAGTGCTTGGGACAATTGTCCTCCCAACTCTCCTACCATTGTCTGCCGAACCACTTGTTCATCGCCAACAGACTGTTACATCCCACAATGCCGATTGGATATTTGAACGATTTCTCATTGGGATGTCTCAAGACGGGTCTTCGAACATTTGAACGTTTTGATACGGGCAATTCTTCCTGTGTTGACATTCTCTTTGTGATCAATCTCGGCTATAAATCGTTTTGGGTGAGAAAAGTTAGCTTTCCTCGGTGGAAGTTACCACTACCCAATCGTGATACCATCCTTCAGGTCCAGGCCGCAGCACAACATTTTTTCTGGCTGGCGATGCGACAGAGCGAACTGGTCTTCCTTTCATCAGGCTACTTACTTTCCCATGTTTCCTGTAACTACCCTGTTCCCATCGCCGGCGGATGCCTTCACATACTTTCAAGAAGCAATCCTCCAGGCGGCAACGACCCATATATCCCGTTCATCGGTGACCCGAAGATCAACAACTCCCTGGTGAAACCAAGAATGTGCTCGGGCTAATCTTTAAAAGTGTAAATTATGTAGGCTGTATAAACAAACACCTACACCTTTCAATTTGATTTTTTTAAAGCTTCAGCAGCCAAATCCTGGCGTATTAATCGAGGAACGAGGAAGCAATATTTCGCAAATACTTTTCCGCCGTTAATTCTTCTACGCCTATATCATCGATCCGTAAGGTTGTGCAAAAAATTTCCCCAAAACACCATACGTGTGAGAAGAATTGATAATATGAGGAATGAACGCACTAGGGAGTTGTGTGTTGTGAAGAATGGAGTAAATGAGAGAATAAATGAAAGTACGTAGAGATTGTTTGGTCATGTGGAAAGGATGGATGATAGTCGGTTGGTTCAGCGGATGTATAGTGGTGAGTATGTTGGGAATCAACCGGCTGGGAGACTGAAGAATAAGTAAATTGAGTTAGTAAAGGAATGCCTGGAGGAGAGGAATGTGAGTTTGGCAGAGGCAAGAAGAAAGGTGCATAATAAGAGTGAATGGCGGGGT
>JABUQX010001250.1:95000-104028 GCA_015478945.1 Trachelipus rathkii
CATGTCAAGTAGAATGATGAAATTGAGTTTCCGAGGTATTGAATGTTACAATGATCTATTTGCCCCATGTTGAACCACACCCTCCCAGATGGTAAAGCAGGTGTGTTACCACCAGACCACGATGAACTAAAAGGAAACCCACCGTTTACTTCTGAAAGATTACTTCTTCCCAGAAGAATAAGTTTAGTTAGAAATACGAGAAGGATTGGGGGTCAGTTTCTCCCAGCATTAGGTCTTAACTATTAATTATGTATATTGATTATTAATAAATTTACAGGATTAAAAGGGTCCGTTTGCAAAAGCTACTATAGAACGACTGGATAGGAAGACAGTGTGAAGGATTATCTGCGAAAGAGAGAAATTTTGAGACTTGTGTCAGCCTTTATTGAAAGCTTATAATATGTCTAATGTCACAGTAAAATATTAAATGAAATGTCAAAGAGCGGAGGAACAAAAGTCGGATCAAAGAAAATGATCCAATCTCTTTCCTTTCTTACGAAAACTATACTGACGATCAGAGATAAAATAGAAGGATTAAATATATATATATATATATATATATATATATTATATATATATATATATATATATATATATATATATTATATTATATATATATATATATTATATATATATATATATATATATATATATATATATATATATATATATATATATATATATATATATATATATATATATATATATATATATATATATATATATATATTATATTAAATATACACAAAAAATGATTATAGTTATATATATATATATATATATATATATATATATATATATATATACTTAAAAGGTTGTATATGAAAAAACTTTTGATGAATTGACGAATTAAAACGAGCAATTAATTGCATATTACTATAAAATTTATGGGCGCCGCCTGGACGAGTCTCTGAATCGAAGAACTCAACATTTTAGTCGGAGAGACATGAGGAGCTTTCGTGTCCGGAAGGCATGAATGGGGGCGAAGGAATTCTGAATCGTCTGTTGCCGACATAATAATGTTCCTCAATGCGTCTTTTGCGTGATAAAGAGTGCATGATACAACCGTGACATCTATTTCCTAGCATGGAATAATACATAGGCGTTCATGAATAGATAAAGTAGTTACGCAGTCAGACGCTTTCATAGACATACACACACACATACACACACACATACACACACACATACACACACACATACACACACACATTCACACACACACATTCACACACACACAAACACACATACACACACCGATTCAATCTCAGGTTTAGTCTCAAACAAACAAATGGGGTTAACAATCTGTTCAATATCATGTTTAATCAAACAGCAAAAGAACCAACAACCGATTCCAAATCCCATTTAATCAAACAACAAAAGGGGTTAACAAGCAGTTTCATCTTTTTAATTAAACAGCAGAGGAGTTAACAACAACCAGTTCACATCTGTTTAATTAAACAACATGAGGGTTAACAACCGGTTCAATCTCCTGTTTAATCAAACAATAAAAGGGTTTACAACCGGTTCAATCTCCTGTTTAATCAAACAACAATAGGGATAACAACCGGTTTAATCTCCTGTTTACTCAAACAACAAAAGGGTTAATAACCGATTCAATCTCTCTTGTTTAATCAAACAACAAAAGAGTTAACATCTGGTTCAATCTCATGTCAATGAAACAACACAAGGGTAAACAACCGGTTCAATCTCCTGTTTAATTGAACAACAAATGAGTTAAACACCGGTTCAATTTCCTGTTTAATTGCAAAAACAAAATGGTTAACAACAGGTTCATTGGTAGCAAAACATATTTTAAAAGATAGATGTTAAAAAAAAAATGTAGTTTGTTTTCGAAAGAATAGTAAGGTTGATTGGAAGTTTGGTCTTAAAGCAATGTTACTATAGATAACAAAAATATGATGTTTAAAAACATACTAATAATAGTAAAAAATATGCGTATATAAATATTTTAATTATATTATATATATATATATTATATATATATATTTAATATATATTATTAATATTATATATACTTTAGATAATATATATATTATATTAGTATTACTTCTTGATGTGTGGTGGTAGATATATAGTTTTATTATATATATATTATTGGTATATATTTATCATATCTATATATTATTTTCATTATATTAGTTTTTATATGTATATATTATAGTATGTATATTTATTTATTTTATATAGTATTATTAATATATATATATAGTTATAAATATTCTGCGACTACTGTTTATTGTTATATATATTATTATTAATTTTATATTTATATTAATATATTTATATTATATTTATACTAGGGTTGTACTTGCTAAGTTGTGGTTTTCTTTATGAAGAGCACCTATATAAGAGAGTATTTAGAATCCATATTTGATGATGTTTTTATGTCAAGTTAGCAAATATGCAATAATATAAAGTAAAAAGTCTCCTGTTGAGATACTCCTTGTAAGTTATAGTGTGTACGGACTGTTCCAATCGTTCCTCTCCTTGGCTTACTTTCTGTAGTGAGTAATATACTTGCCGGGCAGATTGAATTTAATAGTCGCGGTCTTTCTTAACATTTACTCGATTGCCTAAAGTTTGTGTTTGAAGAGAGTATCTTTAAGTGAGATTTATTTTTCTGATTCTTATTGTTAAATTTTAATTCTTGACTGGAACTGTAAATATATAATCTTTCGTTTAATATGGTTTAATAATTATTTCATTTTTGTACTTATGCTAAATTTTGCTCGCGCAAATTTAGCATAAGTACGAACATAAATCTCATAAAATTTTCCAAATGTTATAACTTGGAGTGCTTTTACATATTGTGTTGTTGAGAAGTGGGTGAGGAAGTATGTATTAATTATGTAATTAATAGCTAAGACTATTAAAAGTTAACCTTCATCTACCATCTATCACTTTCACCACTTACATTTACCACAACTTATAAAACATTTAATATCATAAAATATAGTCTAAAATAATAAAGTTAATATCTTTTCAATATGCAAACATATATCATAGTCTGAACCAAGGATATGACATACAATGAAAAACATTTGAAAGGCAAAAGCTACTTTACCTTTTAGAAGCATATATGGTTCAATCCGAAGATCTAAACATATAATACAAATATTTAATAATTAAAAAATCAATAATTTTTACTATACAGAAAATTAAAGATGCATTTAAATTCATCAAACATATTTGGTTATATCCGTTAGGTATAAACAAACATAAGACAAGTTCGTATTTAAATGCATAATAAATACAAAATGTTTAATTAATTAATCTTGATATTGAACAATTGAGTTTTCACAAGTTAAGATAGCTACATCGATCGAACCTGTTGCATTCGACAGAAAGGTCCAGTAAGCTTAGGCGTTTCCTAAATGCTTAGCCATGATCTTGACCCAATTGGCCCCCGGCGCACGTAAAATAGTTTGTCAAAGGCTGTAGTGATGACAGAATTACGGATTTGCTTTTTGATACATATATGTTATGATGAACGGATTGCTTGATATTTAGTCCGTTTTATTTTGAAAAATCTTTCTTCATACATAGAAGGTTGAGAGGTCAAAGAACGATTTTCAGAATTCGAATAAGGAATCCAATGTTCGTAGTGGGAATCCAAATTGATTTCTGCGCCATAATCAATTCTCAAATTACTATCAATTACCGTTTATAAGGAGTTACATGAGTTATGATGGATTATTGCTTGAAGTTTACGTCCTTTATTTGAGAAAAATTTCTTCATACATAAAAGGGAGAGTTCACAAGAACCATTTGAATTCGAAAAGGAATTAAGTTCGTAAGTGGAATTCAAAAATGGATTCTTGCCCATAATCTCATAATTCTTGAATGATGAATAGTAAGTCCATCCGAAAAGCAGTTTGCTATGTCTTTGGTAGGCGATTTGAGTAATCTTCGGATACTGTTTAGTTGTTAAATAGGTAGATCAAATCCCAAAATTAAGATAATAATTTTGAAATTCCCAAAGGAAAGATAATTTTCGTTTGCTTGAGTCATTTTTCTGGAGTGATCTGATTTGGTATTTTGGTTTATCTGGTTTTTTTTTCTTTTTTGATTCATTTGACGTTTTTTCAGAAGGCGTTTGACTTTTGAAGTTCCTTGGTGTTCTCTCTGGGTTCATCCAATTATATAGGGTCGTACTTGCTAAGTTTCTGTGTGTTCTTTTATGAGGCAATTCTACTATTATAAGTGATGGTAATTTAGAAATCTCATATTTGATTAATGATTGTTTCATTTCCATGTAAGTGTAAAATATGTCAATTGAAAGTATAAAAGTAAAAAGTCTCCTGTTGAGGTATTACTCTCCTTCGTAATGTTTATAGTTGTTAACGTGACGTTTCCATCTTCGGTTACTCTCCTTGCTACTTCTGTAGAGAAATAATTGCGGTCGAGATTAATATAGTCGCAGGCGCCTTTTCGTTAAATTACCTCGATTCGGCCTAAAGTTGTTGTTTGAAGAGGTCATTCTGAGTGAGATTATTTACTTTCTGATTCTTGTATTGTTAATTTTAATCTGACTGACTGAAAAGTATCTCATACGGATCGGGTTTAAATATATATTTCATTTTGATTTATGCTAAATATTTGCTCGTCTGCAAATCTTAGCATAATGACGAACAAATTTAAAACCGCAAACACACGAGAACATAATTTCAATACTATATACTCTATATTTATATAAACTTTAAAATAATAAATCTTTTATATATATATTATATTATATTTATATTATATGGTTTAGTTACTATTTAACCTATATATATATTATTATATATTATATGATTATAAATGATATATTAATATATACTATATTTAATATTATTCATATTATTATTTTCCTGTTTGATATTTGATGTTTTTTTGGAGGTGATATATAGTTTTAGTTGTATATAGTATTTATTTATATTATTTATACTATTGTATATATAGTTATATGGTATATGGTTTGTTATTGTATATAAGTTACTATATTTTAGTATAGATATAATATATTATATATATTTTGTATTTAATATGATCAGTAATATCTATTAGTGTGGTTAGCATGTATATACTATAGATATACTATGAAGTTCATTACAGTAAATCTGAAATACACAAATAAATTTTGAAATTTTTGCATCGCCCTCCATGTTTAGAGTGATAAACTTTTGGGTAATGTTGATGGTAATTCATAGGTCAAAGTGAGATTTCCAAATTTTATGCCGTCTGTTGAACCATTTTTGGTTTTCAAAATCTACAAGGCACATAAGTTTGCGTGAATTATTTTGGAACCTTTTGGTGGATTAAATTCTTTTGGTTTTGACAATGGCAGTGTAAACTCAAATAGACGCCTACGCAAAGATAATACAATATGTTGTGTACTATCATTTTAAAGGATTCTTGATAGGTCCTTTTAAAATGTGCTTATAATTAGATATCTTCAAATTTTGAATAAATTGAAAAATGTTTCAATTCTTCTTGATTCTTGTACCGTTTATTCAAGAGGATATAGTATCGCTCTTTTCAAAATGGGCTTGCAACTTTGCCAGGTAAAATACCTTGTTGGGTAATGATGAATAGAGTTACACATAAGAATTCTTACGATTGCTTGTCATGCTAGCTTTATTGGTAAGATAAAACTTAATTCTCTTTTTTTTTGTAGCGAAAATTTGTTATTGAAGTGTGGGTGTTGGATTTTTTCATACTGATATTTGTTGAACGTCCTCGTGCATTCACTTGGTTGTTCCTTATCTAATTCATATTTTCCAAATTAATTGTAAATAGACATAGACCAAGAACACACCACATATATATTATGGTATATAATAGTATAGATATATATATATAGATATACTATTATCCGATTTTATTATTATATAGTTTAATATATTATATATTTATATATATTAATATGTAGGTATGAGATTACAATATTGCATATTTGAATTATTTATATTGATAATGTCAATATATGTATTATGTAATGAATATAGTAGTATTAAGTATTTACTTATATATATTTATAATATCTATATAATTAGGTTATATATTATATATATATTTATAGTAGGTATTATTCTTGTATAGATATAGTATATATATATTAATATATATATATTAATAATTATATAATATATATATATTATATAGGTAGTATATGTATATTTTTTATACTACTTTGTATTTTATCTTACTGAGTACTTATATTATATAGTTATATATATAATATATATCAACATTATATATGTATTTATTATATATATATATATATTATATATTATATATTTATATTATTATATATTACTATATAGCAATATATAATATATTTTATATTATATATATATATATATAATATATATCTTGCCAGGTTCTCACTGAATACATTTGCTCCAAGTAGGATGAAGGATGTGCTTGACCTCTAACTCCAACAGATCTCTCCCGCCCATCCGTGTTCGTTTTAGTTCCTATCGTGGTTAAGGGTAACACTTCTTGGCTAACTATCCTTATAGGGTAATTACTGAAATTGTAATAAAGAGGAAAAATACATCAATCAATGCATTTTAAGTAAAAATTTTTAATACCTATTTAGCTCCCGAATAAAATCTACCAAGGTTTTACCTCTGACCCGAGTGTGGGCGGGGAGCATCTGTCTGAGGTTAAGATTTTCAACGAACATGCCTTCACTCCTCTTGAGAAGCAAAGCTTTCAGTGGAACCTATACAGATTTCTTTTAGATCTATCGTGGTTAAGTGGTTACACTCATGGCTTATACTCCTAAGGTTAGGGTTAGAACACACTTAGGGGACCTTCGAAAATCACAATAAATGCCTACGATTTAAGTGCCAAACTCTCTGTATACTATTTAGCTCCGAATATAAATTTACCCAAGTTTACCTGACCCCGAGTGTTGGGTCGAGAGATCTGTCTGGAGGGTAGATGTCAACGACATGCCTTCACTCTCTTGGAAGCACAGCTTTCAAGTGGATGACCTGGCAGATTTCCTTTTAGTGCCATCGTCGGTTAATGGTGGTAACACTCTTGTTTGCGGTTAACATCCTATCAAGGTTAAAGGGTCAACGCCCTATCTGTAGGGACTTTTGTGAAATTTATCACATATAGCTATTGTTGCCGTTCTACTTATGTATACTATGAATATATACAGAGTCATAGTATATACGTGATTGGTTATATGAGGCATATATTTTCTATATATTGATTATATTTACTGTTGAGCTAGTTACCTCGTATTTATGATATATACGTTATATATACTTTTTTTGCTTAAGTGTACCCTTGATGCTAGTTACTTGGTTTCTTTGCTTTTGTGGCTCTTACTTTGTATCAACTATTTATTCAGTGATAAAACTGTTTACATTACTTAATTTTGTTTATTGTCACATAGTTATCAATTGTTTAGAGAAACCTTTATAATCGATTTTTAAAACATGGCTAAATTTAAACAACATTGTAATCCTTAAGGCAAGATTCTTTTTTAAAAGCCTCAGAACATTATTAATAGGCCTTCGTCAAAAAAATTTTGACGTCCTCTTATTCTAGAGTCCTTGTTTAAACTAAACTTCTTTGGGTCTGATGGATGGTTTTACTGGAGACTTCGACTGCGGTGTTTCCTGCTTGTTCGCAAACACCAACATTAGGTGAACGCGCCTGGAATTTCGAGATACGTCTGGCAAGCCTGTTCATTTCTTCTATTTGTTTATATATATTATATATGAGGGTAGGTATCTATTCTATGTAAATATATAAGTGATATTATACTGAGATATATATTATTCGTATATCGTACTCTACTACATATCATATCCTACCTAGAGGCTTATTTATGTATTTCCAACATACTTACCAGTACCCCTATATATCCTTCTCTATATTTTAATCATTGTATATATATATGTATATATCTCAATTCTTTTAATCAATTGCTTTTTATGCTTAACTTATCTTATCATGTTTACTAATAAAATCAAAGTACACGCGCCTCGCTCTCCCTCAAACTCTCAACAAATATTCCTAAACAAAATGACCCCATTAGCACAAAATCCTCCACTCCACATCGGTTAGAAACCTAATAGAATCTTTTCCTCTGCTTACTTTTCTACAAAAAGTTTTGTAAATATTCTTTAACTGAAATCAAAAATCAACTAACTACAAAACGCAACAACTCCCCTGTGTGAATAATAATCCACATATAAAAATATATTCCACAAAGTGTCGCTCAATCCACACTTCTTATTTCCCCTTTTTTTCTTTCTTCTAAGCCTATACTAATTCCAATAACATTAAAATCAAATCTGGATAAATATTGGATATGAGTCTATGTGTAATATATACTTATGCACGCAGGAAAAATTTCATTCGCAAGTGTATGTGGATATTGTAATTTATTTTATATATATATATATATATATATAGTATATAATATATTTATAGTACTATCTATTATAACAATAATGCTAATAATGGTAGTTTATATATTTATATAGAATATATATACTAGTCGTATATTATAGGTAGTAGTATATAATTGGTATATTATATAGTAGGAGGACTATATTATATAGTATTAGGTGTATATTTTATATAGTGTATTAGTAGGTGTCTATATTATTATAATTTCTATATTTAATTATAATATATATATAGTTTAGTTATGTATTATATATATATATATTATTTACTGATATTTAGTATATAGTATATTTATTTTATTTGTGAAGAAGAAGGATTGCTTATATTTAATGTATATATGTATGTAATGTGTTAGTATATAGTATTTATATATTATATTTATATATTATATATATTATATAGCTATCTATGAATATATATATAATAGTATATTATATATAATAGTATATTATATAAATTATTTATATGGTATACTATATATATATATATCTGTTAATATACTTTTAAATTTATAGTAGTATATGAATATAGTATATATATATAATATATATATAGTAGTATATATATTATATTATGTATA
>JABUQX010001251.1:0-7500 GCA_015478945.1 Trachelipus rathkii
TCCTTGTTAAAAGAAGTTTCAGTTGTGATAGTGCAGAGGATCCAATATGGGATCCGTTGCCGTTACAGAGTCTGACTCTAGAGACGTCAGTGAGTCATGTGGTGTGATTTTTGAAAACGGGACCAATTTGTGTTTAGGATGGGAACCTCGGGGTCCCCTTTCGTGCATCAACAGATTTAGAACGCTTGAGCGCTTGCCGGTGTTTGGCGTTTTTACTTAAACGGTTTTGCCCATTCATTCTCTTTGGAAGCGCAAGAAGCTTAGAGAGAAGAGAGAGAGTAGAGATAGAAGAATAGACGAGACTAGAGAGAGAGATGAGAGACGAAGATGGATGAGAGAGAGAGAGAGAGAGAGAGAGTGAGAGAGACGATGTTAGAGAGAGAGAGAGTGAGAGAGAGAGTAGATGAGAGAGGAGAAGAGGTTAGAGAGGATGAGAGAGAGAGAAGAGAGAGGACATGATGAAAAGCAGACGATCGGAGAGACAGAGAGAGGAGAGAGACGAGAGATGAGAGGAGAGAGAAGAGAGAGAGGATGAGATGAAGAGAGAGAGACGATGAGAGAGAGATGAGAGATTACGATGATGATGAAGAAGAGAGAGAGAGAGAGAGCAGAGAGAGAGAGAGAGAGAGGAAATCTGTTGCTTCATCAGGCTCCATTTTAAGTTTAACTATTGTATCTATTTAATCCGCATAATGGTAGAGATTTTCCACCGGCTGAGCCGCCGAGATATGTCAGGGGGTGCCGCCGTACCGTAATTCTGATTTTAATCTAATTGTAACATCTATAACCATTTTAATGAAATTACACGTTTTCAATTTTATTACGGCAAAAATTCTTTAAGAAGGCCTTTAACCTCCCTCTCTCCTGAAATTTTTTGTTATTATATTATATATTATATATAGTATATATATATACTATATATATATATATATATAGTATATATAGTAATATTATATATGGTATATTTATATAATATATATAATTACATAATTATATAATCTTATATATATATATTTTATACTATTATATATATTATATATATATATAATTATATATATATAATAGTAATATTAAATATATATTATATACTATATACTATATAATATTACGTAAGTTAGAGGACAAATGGTCTCTGCCATAGGCGTAAGACAGTTTTTTTTAAGGGGTTTTGGCGCCCCTTTTTTTTCTATTGTCTCTGATGACCTTCTATAAGTCTATGAGTCTATTCTATACTTGCATTTCAAACTGCTTTCCATAATTTTTAAGAAAATTTGTGGCTAGAAATGTTCTTATTCAATAAGAATTAGGAGAGCGAACTTATACCACATACTTTAAGTGAGAGTATTAAACATTATCATTCCTGGATCTTCAACCTCAAAAAGAATTCTTTTTAAGAAAGGAACGATATATTAGGAGAGTTATATTAGTCTTACGCGCTCCTTATCATGGGAACAACGATGCAGATAATCCATGTCCCCTGTGCTTAGTGTTCCTGTGCCTAGGCTGAAAAACGCAAGCTGTTAGTTACCCAGCCAAACTTAAGAGACATTGCTTGCTACGATAGCACCCAGTGTACTCCACAGAAAATCCGGTCATAATTTTTCAAGGCTTATTAGAAAATCAAGGAAATAGTTGCTTCAAGTAGACATGTTTGAAGTAATTTACCACACTCGCCTTCTCTTCGCAGATTCATTTTAAAGGTTTTCTTGAACTGCTCGCCAAGAAAAAGAAACCTCATACAGACAGCTGGAGAGGGTGATATCATTATCCCGGCGTACAAAATTATATCGTTGAAACCATACCAATAATTTCAAAGGTTCCTCTCTCAAACAATAACATATCAGTGTTTAGTTGCTTGTCTATTAAAATATAAAATTGGAATGTTACAGCTTGGATTAAATTAAATTACAACTAAAATTGCTCTTTATAAATAGATGAAGACTGATATTACTGCCAAAAAATCAGCTTTTATTGTGCATTCGTAGATTGTTTTGACGGTAAAATATATCGTGATTCAGCTTTTCGGTTTTGCAAATGAGTGGAAACAAACTCTAGTACTGCGCCATATTCCGATTCCGGTCTCTTCCTATCTCAATAACCATGGTCTTTCATGAAATGACTGTTTTGTAAATAGGCTTGTACTGATGGGTTGGCCACCATCAATGACAGGAAAGCATACAGGATTTATTGCGCCAGCTTTACAGCGAAATGTGTAAAAGAAACTCAAAATCACTGTTCTGCACAGAGAGCACTAGTAAGCTAGGAGGACAAAGTTGTGTCGTGAGCAGTTTCGCGCTGAAGTTATAATGACAGGTTGTAGAGATGATAAATTATATTGAAATCGCTGACCTGTGAATGAGCTCTTTGAAAAATGTTATGAACAATGGAGCACCATATATTGTCCGTTAATTTTAATCGATTTGGCTAGAGGTTAGCGTGACGCGTTCTTACACTCAAAGAAGAAAACTAAACAGTCTTCTTCTGTAGAAAGAGAAACTGATGAAATGGAACTCTTCCCGTATGTGTTATTTTATTCGCATAGTTTCACAGCTGTCATATCTGTCATATCAACTTAGTTATTTCTGCCTTACCAGTACTGTTTTTTTTTTCTTTAAATAGTGGACCACAAGAAACAACAGTTTCTTCAACCAAATTAATGTGTATAAGGTTTCACAGAGTAAAAGTTGTTTAGCTTCTTGGTAAGTAAACTTGCAATTGAGAAAAGTTGTTTTTTCATATTTCGAATCCCATTTTAAAATTTTACGGAAATGTAATGGCGGAGGAAAAAGCTAAAAGACCTCATTCTTTATCATTTATCAAAATAGCAAGATGCAGTAGATAAGTGCTTTCCTCTTGCTCTTTCCGTTAAGATTCTATAGAGTAGGATTGTTCCCATTTCACAACAGATATTGCTGAAGATACTAGATTTACACTAGCTACTGATTAAGAGACGAATTTAATCGATATGCTCCGCTGATCATTTAGACTGAAAATTAAACTGTGGAGGAAGGATAAAACTGGACTTATCAGCGCGTTCTGTTTTTGCTTAGCATACAAAGGAGCTATCTAACTATAGAAAAACGCAGAGTTTCTTTTTCCATCAAAGTCATACTTTTTGCTCGAACAAGTCTTTTCTCTGCTCATATCGGTCACAATAAATATGCAAAACAAGAAATTACAGAATTGTTGAATCTTCAGGAAAATATTTTTGTCTCCGAGGCTGGGGATCAGACCTAACATACAATATATGTGCTCCAAGCATCAAGAACAACGAAATTATACCGACATTAATCGATTCTATAATCCGCAAACTCTTCAGGTATGGCAAATGACATTGAATTAATTTAACTATAGATTATTTATACTATTTTAAACACTCTATATATTTTATTACTCTCTCTTCATATTATTATAAAATTATTATTATTATATTTATTATTTTTCATTATTATTATTTTATTATTATTATTATTATTATAGTTATTATTATTATATAGTGATTATTATTATTAAATTATATATGTATTATTTTACTTATTATTATTATTATTACTCATTTATTATTCCAATAAAGATAGACTGCCTACAAAAAACTCTACAGCTCCTTATATAGAGGTTGTCGAGTATGAGAAATATCACAACAGGGGGGTAATCACCATCGTCACTCATGCGCGTAATTGTGCCATAGAATTCCTTCTACTTGTTGAAAGAGGAGAATTTTTTAGTAGAGACAATAATACTACGAAGGTTAAAAAATTCAACGAAAAACAAATATTAAAACTAAATGAAAAGATAACTGATGATAAAAAACTATTCATTTTAAGCTTGCCCTTTTTAATGATTATTCTAATTCCTTAGGCTCGTTTCTGATAGTTATTGCTATAATAGAAGAATGAAAATGGGTAGACTCGAAATACCCTCCTCAAGAGTCGTCAATTCAATATCAAATCATCATGGTTTTTCATTATATGTTTATTTATTATTATATTCATTATTATATTTCATTATAATTAGTATATTATTATTATTATTATTATTAATTTATTTTCTATTATATTATTTATTATTATTATTATGTATTATAGTTGTATCAAAATATGGCTCAGACCGATTTGATTTTTATTTTTTTTTTTTTTAAACATATTGCTAGTGTGTCTGAATACTAACTCAGATCGATTCTCTCGCTAGTGATGGGACCATGACTCTCAAAATAGTTTCGATAACGTCATTTTATACAATTATTTTAAAATAGTATGACTATATCAAAAAAAAAATTTTAAAAAAATGACTATCTCGAAAAGTACGACACTTATCACGCAACCAATTACCATATTTGAATCAGGCATTATAAAGCTTTATTTACAAAAAATTGTAAAATAAATAAATAATATAATAGAATATATAAATAAGTTTATATTTATCTCGGAAAAGTTATCGCTACGTATACAGAGAAAAACCAATACACTCTTTGGAATCAGAATATAAAGCTTATTACAAAATGTAAAATAAAAAAATAAAAAATAAAATATCAAATAAAAAATTCACTTGGGGGGCTCGAGCCGACGGGGACAGACTTAGTAGAAGGGACCGTCCCTTACTCCCATAGCCCGACTAGGGCGATGGTGAATGGAACCCCGCGCTTATCGCTCAACCATGAACAAATCATGCCATCAGAGCTCGCCGGATTCTGCACCGTCCCGGAGGGGGGCAATATTAGTCTTATCCCTGTCGTTCCAGGTTAGGTTCGTGCAGACCAAAGTGCTTCCATCTTTTGCAGTTTACCCATGTTGGGATAATATTTCCTTAGTAAAAGCAAAAAAAATATAAAAACTGACGTAGTACGCATAAAATACGTACACGTCCTAATATAATTTTGATATCAATAGTTTTTTTCTCTCTAAATGAGATGCTCGAAGATATAAGAAAAGAAATCTGATGAATAATATTAAACAAAATAATAATAAAATCATGATAAAAAGAGAATATTCAAGGATGACTCTGAACAACATGTTAGTGTTAATTTAATATTAGCATGTGATATTTATTATATCATTATGTATTATTATTATTATTATTATTATTTTGAATTTATTTACTCATTATTATATATATATTGATTGATTTAATTTTATCTTGTTATCGTCAGTATATATATATATAGCGTGAATGTATTAGAGAAAACTTATATATCTGTATATTATATATATAATCATAGTATATTACATATAAGTAATAATATATAGTAAAAGACTTGAGTATTTCTATATTATATATCGGGGGATAAACGGTATAATTGCTATTAAAGGTAATAACTATCTTATTAAATTAAGGACTTAGAATTTGGATGATTATATTTCCATCGGAGTTGATGAGATATACTATAGGCAATGATAGAAAGCTGGTACTGTTTCAACGTAATTAAAAGTTTGCTGGTTTTTAAATCCGCGGTCTCTCGCTTCTCTCTCTTCTCTCTCTCTCTCTGCTCTTCCCTCTCTCTCTCTATATATATTTATTGCAATCGATCGATATTTTTATCATCTAAATTAAGTAGATAGGCAAGCTTCCAGCCTTCCTCAGAGTATCCATGCTCAGCCTACGACTGAAAAATGAATAAATGTGAAGCAAACATATCTTCTAGTCTGTTTTTATATATATAGTATTGTTATTTCATTATTTATTTGAGGTGTCAACTTTTTTATGATTATGAACCTCTAGTTACTAAAATGTACAGATATATTGAATTGATGTGTTTAGAGATAGTTATGATATGAATGTATTTAATTAATGTTTGTATATTATCATATACTATACTATACTTATTATGTGATAAAAATTATATTATATGTATATATATTAAGTTTATACAAACTTGTTATTCTTCTATATATGATATATATAGCTACTCACTAATAAGTTATGAACCTTTTTATTTTTATATATTTCCTAATAACGCTCCATAAATCTCCATATGTTCATTAGTTACCGTATTGCGTTATAAAAATAAATAACCTATGTATATTCTACCTTGTACGGTGTTGGTCCTCGCGGCAGTTTATAACAGGCACGGGAAAAGGCACTACTTTTCATAGAGCCTCTCTCCCCATTATATCACTTATACGTATATAGGTACTATATATATTTATTATTATATATATATATAGTATTAAGTTCGTAGTTAATAAGCTGACATATCATTTTAAATTAATGAGAACGGCTTATAGCACCTACAGTATAACACACAAATCCTCATTTTTGTTTTATTTATCATTATTATTACGTCGATAGAAATAATATATTTAATATAAAGTAAAAATTTTATTTAGCTATACCCAATTTTAGGGGTACTCGAGCCGTACTTGGCGCGACAGAGGTGAGGGACTCTAAGTCTCCCCCCGTCGTATCTACACCGTGAGAGGCCGAGAGTCATCACCCGTACTCCTGCCATCTCTTTAGTAGTGCTGTACCTCACTCAGTAGAGTATTCCTACTTAGGTAAAATATACCAAAGTGTAAAAGGTGAATAAAAATATTCTTTTTTTTTTAACTAAAGGGAGATATCCCCATTGCTGAAATTTTTAACTCCGCTTAGATATATGAGAACAAAGGAGGTCAGGTGTCTAACCGGTACTACCTTCCGGTGTAGACGACGGGGGACTCGTATCCCCCCTCATACTGTCCTCACGTCAGGTCTCAGTAATGCCCTCTATACCTTAATAAATAGTGTATGAAGTGATATTATAAATTTTAATTATTTTATTATTTTAAATTTATTCCGTCGTAAAATAAAAGTCATAATAATATAACACAATTATTATTCAGAAAATAAATCCCTTAAAAGAATCAAATAAAAAATAATTATTCTTTTTTGCAATAAATTATATATATAATGATTATAATAATATAACGATTAATAAATCTATTTAGATCATATAGTTAGTAATTTAATAGTTTTTTTATGTTAGTACCCAAATACCTTGTAGGTATATATGTGGAGAGCTTTTTGGTAGTAGTTTCAAAAAAATATTAAACCATTAAAAAATAATGAAAGAGATATAAGTTATAATATTGAGGATTTCTATAAGAACTATAAATATTTTAGACATCTTTTTATAAAATAAAATTGAAATATATGCATTATGATAAATATTATTTTAATATATTAAGAGTAAAAAGTTTAATAGTTGATTTCATGTATATTATAATTATATCTAGTTATTTGATTCATTTATTAAATGTATAATAACTTGATTGTATTTAATCCTTGGTAGTGTTATATTTCTACGAAATAATATATAATAATAATAATAATAATAATAATAATAATAATAATAATTTCAATTTCAATTTCAATCTTCTCACGGTACATTCAACATGATTTCATTTTTACATTAATATTCAAATTTACATTTATATCGGTACAATAAGCAAAAAGTTTAATATTTAGGCTTGATTTTTATGTACTGTAATATGAAATTTATATTTCATTCATAATTTCTGGACG
>JABUQX010001251.1:12500-23432 GCA_015478945.1 Trachelipus rathkii
CGACGCGTTTCGTCTCTATACTTGAGACATCTTCAGAGGATTGTTTCTTGTAAGCGAATGAGTCTTTAAATTGATATATAATAAGTAAATCAAATGATATTGAGTCTGACTGATAAATACATACAATTTTATGTTAATGTCTGGTTGCGTGTTTTGATGTAGAAGGCCTCCGCAATTTTAAGTTTCTGGACTTCACACGATCTGTATAATATTGTGAAGTGTTTAGAAATATTACTATTAGTTGATTGACCATGTGCCGTATTGAAATGTTCAAAGATTTTGCTGGGACTGTAGAGATGTTGATATGCCCTGTCCGACAATCTATTCTTCGTGTAACCAATATATATGTCGACGTACAGTCTAACTCAAGGCAGTTAAATTGGTACACAACGTGATGGTTGTCGGGCAAAGCATCTCTTGTGCTAAATGAAGATGACAGTTGTTTGGACTTATGGTATAGTCTGACTTTAATTTTTGAGGTGTCTTTAGTTTTGAGGTGAGAATTCAAAATATTACGAAGGCACTTCTCTTCCTTATTGACAAATAGCATTGGAAGTTTTGAAGAAGAAATTTATCGAATTTTTCTGATTATTTTTACTTTCTTTATTATATAATTTTGTAAGGGTTTTATTAATTAAATTTCAACTGAATATTGTGGATGATCACAGTTAATTAAATTTTACTTAATGCGGCAAATTTCTTCATCAAAAGTTTTCCAAGTTGAACATAGGTTGTATGCTCTGTAAACTAAAATTTTTACGATAGATTCTTTGTAAATAGTCGTGAATAGGATCATAGTTCTATACAGACATTATCAGTGGGTTTGACAAATGTAAGCCTGTAGATAATGAGCCGTCAGCATTAACATTGATTTTGATGTCTAAAAACAGATAGCATTATTAAGCTCAAAGTTTCGTATGTGAATTTTAGCATGACAACTCTTGAATTCTATTGATGAACTGATGTATATGATCTATGTTTAAAAAAAACAGTGAGGGTGTCATCTATGTTCCTTATGAAATAAGGGGTTAAAGTTGTTTGTTTACGAAGAGGATTTGGTTTTTCCAGATTGGACATATAGAAATCAGCAAATGTAGTTCCAAGTGGTGAGCCCATCGGCACTCCTTAAGTTTGTAGATATATGTTTTCTTTAAATATTAAACGGTTTCAGTACGACAAATTAATAAAAGGTTCCTCATATGTTGTTCTGATATATATGGTGGGGGTAGGTTATTTGAGTGATACACTTTGTTAATTATTATGTTAATCGTATCAAGAACCGGTAAATTTATGACAAAGATTCTACATCAAGTGAGGCGAATATATTAGTGGCTCCAAGTTTTAAGTTTGATAATTTTACATAATGTTTCATTATTTGATTTTAACTATGAAAGAGTTATAGATATGGTTGGATAATGCTGTTCAGATATTGGGCAATTTCGTGTGTACCGTTCCGCCACATAGATTATTATACAGGTCTCAAAGGTGAATTTTCTGAGTTTTTGTGTATTTTAGGCAATACATATATATATATATCCTAAATTATAAAATCCAGTTCTTTTAATTTTGTCAGAAATTCTATATATATATATATATATATAATATATTTAATATATATATATATATTATATATATATATATATATATATATATATAATTTATATTTATACATAAATATAATATATATATATATATATATATATATATATATATATATATATATATATATATTTCTATTGTTTCTGCACGTTTTATAATTAAAAATATATATATATATATATATTATTTTATATTTATTATATTATAAAATCCAGCCTTCTTTTTATTTTAAGAAATTATTTTGTTTTTTATTTCATAAGCGATCTTTAATGCTATTATTATTATTATTATTATTATTATTAATTATTATTATTATTATTATTTATTAATTATTATTTATTATTATTATTATTATTATTATTATTATTATATTATTATTATATTATTATTATTATTATTATTATTATTATTATTATTATTATTATTATTATTATTAATTATTATTATTACTTACCATCATCATCTATTATTATTATTATTGTTATTATTATTATTATTATTATTATTAATTATTATTATTATTATTATTATTATTATTATTATTATTATTATTATTATCATTATTATTATTATATGATTATTATTATTATTATTATTATTATTATTATTATTATTATTATTATTATTATTATTATTATTATTATTATTATTATTATTATTATTATTATTATTAATGAATTATTATTATTATTATTATTATTATTATTGACACTAAAGTATTAAACTGTTAATTTTATAATGGCTTGTTTTATAATAAAAATAAAAATAATTTGCATTATAATTACGTTAAACATTTGTTTTCTGAAGCTGAAATATATTTGTTTGTCACATGTTGCGCCTGCATCTTTATGTCTTTACGGTATTTTACCGTATAGCATTTGGAGATTAGATTCATTGGAAAAGTGGAATAATTTTTTTTATTCTCAAAAGCAAGCGAAAAAAATTTGTTGAAACAAAAAAAATGTTTTACTGTAACTCTGTAAGCACTAATCTGAGTCAGAGTCGAAATTTTGAATTTGACTGTTGGAGTCGGAGTCGGAGTCGAAAATTCTTGTTTAAGTGGAGTCGGAGTCGGAGTCGGAGTCGAAAATTTTTGTTTAAGTGGAGTCGGAGTCGGAGTCGAAAATCCAAATTTGAATTTAAGGAGTCGGAGTCGGAGTCGAAAAATTTATTTTACGACTCCGCAGCCCTGATATATATATATATGTTATCTTTAAATTATTTAAGCAAAGTGCTTTATTTTTTTTCATGTATTCGCCTTAACAAGTGTGCATGTGTGATAATGTGGCCTTTTCTATACGACTCAGAGGAAGGAAAGGTGAGATGGAGGTATTATTTTTCTATATGATTTAAAGGGAAAGAGAGAGCAAGTCATGTAAATTACCAATAATCAAATTATCAGTTTAAGCAAAGTAATGAAAGCGTCCGATGTGGTAAATTACCAGTTAGAATGATAAAAACAAATGTTAACATTTTTATTTAATTTACTATTAAAAATGTTTATGGTATATATATATATATATATATATATATATATATATATATATATAATATATATATATATTATGTATATTATATATATATATACTATTATATATTTATATATATTTATATTATATATATAAAATATATATATATTATATATATATATATATATATATATATATATATATATATATATATATATATATATATATATTATATATATATATTATATATATTATATATATATATATTATATATATATATATAATATAATTTATATATATATATATAATATATATATCTATATATATATATTATATATATTATATATATATATATATATATATATATATATATATATATATATATATATATATATATTATTATATATATATATATATATATATATATATATATTATATAATATATATATATATATATAGTAAACTTTTTTTTATTTCAACTTTTAGGATAGTAAAATTATAAACGTTACCCATAAAATTACAAAGAAACTAAGAATTATTGCTTTGAAATATTTATCAAATATAAAAGTTTCCCAAAAATTTATAAAGAAAGAACGCTTACTGCTAAAATTATTTAACTCAAATATTCCGTAAATGTGTATATAAAAGTTCGTTTAAGAGAGTGTGACAATATTTGATCTCAAATATAAAATTAATCTATTTATTTATTTATTTATGGAAGACTTATTTATTTTATATAAAAGAACAGATTTTATTTGAAATATTAAATGCATATACAAATTAGAATATTAATAGGAATACATTTAAATCTTTTTGAGCTCTGCAATAATACGATTTTGATCAACGATTTGCCTTCTCAGAAAGTCACGTATCCAAATATTTTAACTTTAGACTTAATTAAGAATTAGACAATAAAAGGTTATTGTGTTAATAAATATGTATATATATAATGTATAATATTATTATTAAGATATTTTAAGAGTTTAAAATTAATTAAATAAGCCTAATTTAGTTTAAAAGCTTTTTGCCGTTTTCTTGAAGAATTTAAGATTGTCGACGTCATCAAAGCTCTTTGATTTATTTTTCATAAATGGTATTTAAAGTTTTCCAAGGCTTTGATAATTAGTTTTAAGATATAAATAGTAGTAATTAGTCATTTTCAGTTGTCCATAAAGGAATATTAATGATAAGAATAATATTAGGCGTTATAACGTTTCTTTTAAGTTTGTAAATAAATGCCTTTTTCTTAGCTATTAAATATAAATTAGTTACCCTTTAATTTCAAGGAAGTACGAATAATTTTGACTTATTTCAATAAAATTAATTTCTTTAGATTATACGAATAGTGTTTAAGAATCGTTTCATTGTAGTTAGTAATTTACTTGTTTAAACTTCTTTGACGAATATAAGAGACACGAGATTTGAGGATTTCAGAAAGCAACTGGAGAAATCTCTAGGCTCTCTCAAAAAGGCAACTGTAGCTAAGCTACTTTAGAGCGACATTAGTCTCTCAGCCGAACCTTTTACAGGACTCGCAGTGGTTGCTGGAGTTCAACCCCTACTCACGCAGTGGTTGCTGGTGAGAGGTCCCAATAGATAGCTTCGGCTATCAGGCCTTCTGCCTTCCCCAGGACGCAGTGGTTGCTGGTCCCCAACTCATTGGAGTTCCAGGACTCGCAGTGGTTGCTGGAGTTCAACCCCTACTCACGCAGTGGTTGCTGGTGAGAGGTCCCAATAGATAGCTTCGGTTATCAGGCCTTCTGCCTTCCCCCGGACGCAGTGGTTGCTGGTCTCCAACTCATTGGAGTTCCAGGACTCGCAGTGGTTGCTGGTCAGAGGTCCCAATAGATAGTTTCGGCCTTCTGCCTTCCCCAGGATCCAGTGGCTGCTGGTCCCCAACTCATTGGAGTTCCAGGACTCGCAGTGGTTGCTGGAGTTCAACCCCTACTCACGCAGTGGTTGCTGGTGAGAGGTCCCAATAGATAGTTTCGGTTATCAGGCCTTCTGCCTTCCCCCGGACGCAGTGGTTGCTGGTCTCCAACTCATTGGAGTTCCAGGACTCGCAGTGGTTGCTGGAGTTCAACCCCTACTCACGCAGTGGTTGCTGGTCAGAGGTCCCAATAGATAGTTTCGGCTGTCAGACCTTCTGCCTTCCCCAGGATGCAGTGGTTGCTGGTCCCCAACTCATTGGAGTTCCAGGACTCGCAGTGGTTGCTGGAGTTCAATCCCTACTCACGCTGTGGTTGCTGGTGAGAGGTCCCATTAGGTAGTATTTGCAACCTGGCCTTCTGCCTCCCCTGAACGCAGTGGTTGCTGGTTCCAAGCTCATTTGGAGTTCCAACCCTATGCACGCAGTGGTTGCTGGTGTTAGGTTCCCTCCCATGTATTTGCATTTTAAAGTCTTATACCGTATTTTATATTTTTTAGTTTAGTCCTTAAATTTTTAGTTCGAGAGTCGTTGTTGAGCCTGTGTGTTGAACTTGTTCACGCTAACTCCAAAGTCACCATCTTGCCCGCTCATTAGAGGTCACGTGTCACATTGTGCCTAAATCTTCCTTGAAGTACTACGCTACCGATTTATGTCATACCATATTGCCCGTTTGTGTTAAAGGCGTTTTTGATTTGGCAAGAATTCTTTCAAACGGAAGAAATTCTTCCCTTTCCCATTTGATTTGTCAAATTTCTTCCAAATGGAAGACAATTTTCTACCGAAATTGGGAATTTTTCTTCCATCCGTAAGATTGCTCTTTTTCGTTCTTTTCATTCTTGAGTATTTATTCTGGACTTGTAACGTCACATGAAATCGTAAAAAAATGTTTTTTTTAATGTTTTCAAGTTTTCGAACCACTATTTTATCTTCAAAATATATTAATTATGTTATTTCCTAAAGAACTGGTGAAATATAATTATAAAAAAATTACAAAATTGAGAAATTTTATTTTATCTTGTTGTGACGTAACTCCTCGAAGGGATCATGTTTCAAACATAGTTGTTTATATATATATATATATATATATATATATATATATATATATATATATAATATATAATATATATACTATATATATATATATATATATATATATATATATATATATATATATATATATAATATATCTATTATCTTATAAATAATTTATATATATATATATATATATATATAATATATATATATATATATATATATATATATATATATATATATATATATAATATTTATTTATATATATAAATATTATATCTTATATTTATATATATATATATATATATATTAATATATATATATTATATATATATAGTATAATATATAATTATATATATATATAACTATAACAACATCACCAAAACTATTAATAGCCTTTATAGGCTTAGGTCTGTGCTGTAAAATGTAAACAAACCTCAAAACTGAAGAATGTTCATTTGATTTTTCATTGAAAATGAACTCAAGAACGTCCTTCGATTTGGAAGAAAAACTTGCCAAATCTAAAACGCCTTAAATAAAGTATTATATTTCAATAAAATCATTGTTAATAAAAAGTTTTCTTATCCTGTCACCTGAAAATTGTCTTTCTTAAATTTTTAAACTTTACATTTGGTGGCAGTCTTGTTGGGACAATCGCACAGTAGACAATTTCACAGTATTAGCTTTGCTATACAGGTGACAGGTTGTTATTAATAAAAATAGTAAAAATAATCTTTAATAGTAAAAATAACGTTAGTAATAAAAATCGATAGTAAAAATAACCTTTTAATAATAGAAGTAACGTTGTTAATAAATTTTATTAGTAAAAATTAAAGTTAATAATAAAATTCAATAGTAAAATATTTTTAATAATAAAATTAACGTTAATAATAAAATTCAACAGTAAAATAACTTTTCAATAGTAAAAGTAACGTTAATAATAAATTTCAATAGTAAAAGTAACGTTAATAATAAATTTCAATAGTAAAAGTAACGTTAATAATAAATTCCAATAGTAAAAGTAACGTTAATAATAAATTCCAATAGTAAAAGTAACGTTAATAATAAAAATCAGTAGTAAAAATTTAGCACTCATTAATAAAATTATCATTAATAAACCCCATTTATAGTTAAATCATGGCTAACGAAGAAAATCACTTACCTTTTTCTAGAATTTTGGGAAAACTGAAGCCATTCGATGGCAAAACCAGCTTTAAGAGTTTCTTAAATCAATTTAATACAAGATCAAAACTAGAAAATTGGAGCGATGAAAACAAGGTTAACATAATGAAATGTCTATGTACTGAATCAGCAAAAACATATTTAAACTCACATCCCGAAATAGATGATCTAGATTTTGATGAATTAGTATCTTTTCTTGAAAAAAGATTTAAAAATGTAATCTCTAAACAAGAAGCATATAATCAGTTTACAAATATAAAGCAAGGAAACTTAAATATAAAGGATTACGCTAATAAAATCGATGAGATAAGTCAAGATGTAATGGATATTTTAACAGAGTTTAATGATATAGATAGTAGAGACCAATTTTTAATTTCTATCTTTACTAATGGATTAAATTATGAGATTAAAAAACTAATAGGTATTCAAGAATTCTCTTCATATAGTAATTGTGTACAATCAGCTTTAAAAGCTGAGAAAATATCCCCTAGAAGAACAGTAAATAATTTTCATAACCCACCTAATAGATCGTATAATCAAAATAACTTTCAAATTAGACCTTATAACCCACCTAATTTTCAAAATAGATTAACTAGTGTAAATAACATACAAAATAATAGATTACCATATCCACAAATAATTTGCTATCACTGTAATGAACCAGGCCATAAAAAATTTAATTGTCCAAGGCTTCACCAAAGATATAGAGGGAACCCAAGTTTCTCAAAAAACTAATGAAAAGATCCATTTTAGGTCAAATAGATAATCCAATGATAAATGTAAACGTTAATAACATCAAAATGGCCGCCTTTTTAGACTCTGGGTCAATAATCTCTTTGGTAAATTATCATTCTTTAACTAAATTACTTGAAATGGATCTATATGAATTTAATAAATCTAAAAGAATCAAAAAGTCAAATTTAAAATTAACAGGCGTCTCTGGTGAAATACTAAATATAATAGGAAAAATTTCCCTAACCTTGAAAATAGGAAAAGTAAATCTAACTAATGAAATATATATATATAATAGAAAATTCTCAATTTCCCGGGGATATATTAATAGGTAGGGATATTCTTAAGAGATTAGGGAAAGTAACATTTGACTTTGAGGAAGAAAAAATATACGTTAATAAAACTAAAATACCCATAACTAATCTTATAAATAGTCATTCATTTTGTTATAATATAATTAAAAATGAAATCCCTTATGATAAAATAGCTACAGAATTTAAAGTTAGACTCCCTCCTAGATCGTTCATTAAAACGTATGGCAAGGTAAATGAATTTTGGAAAAATAAGGAAATAGTTATAGAACCTAATTGTGAAATGGAAGGGATAAGAATAGGAAATACTTTAGCTTATGTAAATGATGATCTTCAAACACCTTTCACCGTAGCTAACTATTTAGATCATGAAGTAGTTTTAAATAAAAAGGAATTAATAGGAGATATATATCCAGTTGAAGAGCATGAGATCAATATACCAGATTTAATTAATAATGAAAAGACCTTCGATTTAACTAATTTAAATTTAGATAACCTCGAAACCGCACAACAAATGAAGATAATAGAGATACTTAATAAAAATAAAGACGCTTTTGCCCAAACTACAGACGATATTGGTCTTTGTAAACTTTTAAAACATAAAATAGATACTGGAGACTCCAAACCAATTCATACACCCCAATATAGACTTCCATACACAACGAAAGAAATAATGCAAGAACATGTAGATAAAATGCTTAAATTAGGATTAATAGAGAAATCAAATAGTCCTTGGTGCAGTCCAGTAATTCTAATTAAAAAATCAGATGGAACAAATAGATTTGTGTTTGACGCTCGCTCATTAAATAAAGTAACAAAAACCGAAGTTATGGCTATGCCAAAAATAGATGAAATTTTAACATCATTTAATGGATCAAAATATTTTACAGTTTTAGATAACTTAAAAGGGTTTAATCAGATTGAAATAGAGCAAGAGGATAGATATAAAACTAGTTTTATGGGTCCCGATAATAATAGTTACCAACATATAAGAATGTGTTATGGCTTAGTAGGAGCACCATCCACTTGGTGTCGTACACTATCTATTTTGTTTTCAGAAGTATTAGGAAAGTTTTGTCATATATATATGGATGATCTAATTCTATATAGTTCCACTTTTGAAAAACATGTAGAACAATTGGAAGAAATATTAAAAATATATCAAAAGTCAGGACTAAAACTCTCGTTAAAAAAGTGTAAATTTGCCCAACATTCTGTTAAATATTTAGGCCATATCATTTCGCAGAAAGGAATACAGATTGATCCTATGAAAATACAAGGAATAGTAGATTTTGAGACCCCTAAAAATGTTAAAGCTGTTAGAAGAGTCATAGGAATGGCATCTTATTTTAGGCGTTTCATAAAGGACTTCTCAAAAATTTGCGCCCCCCTAACTAATTTAACAAAAAAATATTCTAAATTTATTTGGACGAAGGTGGAAGATGAAGCTTTTCAAAAAGTAAAAGAATTACTTACAACTTCACCTATATTAATACACCCGGACTTTAGTAAACATTTTAAAATTCATACCGATGCATCTGGAAGTGCCATTGGAGCAGTAATCACTCAAGAATCGGAAGGAATAGATAGACCAATAGCTTATTATTCTAGGAAGCTATCTGCTCAAGAACAAAATTATAGTACTACGGAGCGAGAAGCCTTAGCCTTAGTCAATTCTATTAAGCATTTCGATTACTATTTGTACGGACATAAATTTACCGCTGAAGTAGACCATCAAGCTTTAAGATATTTATTTAAATTTAAACCTGTAACACCTAGAATCGCTAGATGGGCTCTCTTGCTTACTGAATTCAACTTCGATATACAGTTTAAAGCCGGAAGGGAACATGTCATACCTGATGCAATTAGTAGAAGTGTACAAAATATAAATAACATAAATATTCAAGAAGATCATTTTCAAAAATTAAATCCAGAAGAAATTAGGAAAGAACAGTTAAAGGATTTGAGATGGAGAAAGATAATCAATTATTTTGAGCAAAATAATATAGAAGAAATTGCACGAGATATTGATCTTAGTGAATTCACAATAATAAATGGTTGTTTATATTTTATTAGAACAGAAATAAATAATAGACCTTACTTAGAAACTCTTATAATCCCAGAAACTTTAATAAAAGATGCCCTTTATATAGTTCATGATTCAGAATTAAATTTCCATTCGGGATTTTTGAAAACGCTTAAACGAGCTGAAAGCTTATTCTATTGGCCTAATATGTCTCAAGATATTAAAGATTATGTTAAAAATTGTTTAACCTGTCAAAAACTTTCCCCGTATAAAAATATTAAAGCTCCCCTTCAAAACTATGAAACTATGACTTCCCCAGGAAAATGGTTAGGTATTGATATTATGGGTCCTTTACCTATTTCTGATAATGGCAATAAGTATGTTTTTTTCAATAATAGATCACTTTTCAAGATTCATTCAAACATATCCCATATCTAATATAACTAAAGAATCTATTGTAAATTGTCTAATAGATTATGTTAATAAATTTTCTGCCCCACTTCATATTACTGCAGACAATGGAACTCAATTTCATTCCAAATTATTTAAAGAAGTTTGTGAATTTTATATGATTAAAGTCCATCATACTACTACTTTTCATGCACAATCTAATCCTTACATTGAAAGAAGTAACAGAAGCATTAAATTTGC
>JABUQX010001252.1:0-5000 GCA_015478945.1 Trachelipus rathkii
CGATATTACTTCGTTCAGTCCTCAGATTCAGGTGTTAACCGTTTCGCATTTATCGTGAAACGCTTTAGCAATTTCGTGGGAGGACTTCCAGGTCATTGTGATAAATTTCTTTTAAAGTAGTCCTCCTTCCGACTGAACACACCGACTCCAAAGGTGTTTCCACTTTCGGAAACATTCCTGGAAATTTTTTTTCGTAAAGGTGTTAAGAACCTTCTCCGTATTTACCTGGACGTCTTCAATTGAGTCGAATCGTTTCCCTTTCAGCGAGCGAAATTTTCAATTTTGGAAACGGGTAGAAGTCGGTAGGAGATATATCAGGGAAATAGGGTGGTTGCGGAAGCACAGGTATTTGGAATTTGGTAAAAATTTCCGTGATCGAGAAGGCCACATGAGCCGGTGCGTTGTCGTGGTGGAGGACCCAATTTTTGTCTCGCCAGAGTGCATGCCTTTTCTTCCGCACTTTTTCGCGCAAACGCTGAAAGACACTTTTATAGTATTTCTGGTTAACCGACTGCTCTCTAGAGGCAAATTCGTGATGCACGATACCCGCAGAATCGAAAAAAAAGCCATCAGCATGGTCTTCACATTTTATCAACTTTGTCGCGTTTTTCAGTCGTGGCGAATTTGGACCCTTCCACTGTGGTGATAGCGCTTTTGTTTCTTGGTCATACCTATAAACCCATGATTCGTCGCCTGTAATTACCCTATTTAACAAATCTGGGTAACTTCGACCCGATTAAATCAGGTCTTGGGACACTTCAAGTCAGTGTTGTTTCTGCTGGTCTGACAACAATTATGGAATGAATTTCGCGGACACTACTCATTTTCAAATCTTCAGTTAAAATTGACTGAACCGCGTAGAAACTTAAATTCAGTTCTTCAGACATCTCCCTACGGTCAGAGGGCACTAAATCACAAACTTTCACAAAGTTTTCGTTGATTGTTGAACGGGAAGGCTGGCCGGACCGGGGGTCATCTTCAACTGATTCGCGGCCATCTTGGAATCTGTTGAACCAGATAAAAACATTTGACCAGCTCAAACATTTATCCCCGTAAGCTATTTTTAAGAGTTTATAAGTCTCCGAAGCTGATTTCCCAGCTTTGAAAACAAAATTTTGCACAAACTCGTTGTTCCGATTTTTCAGCCATTTTGAGACACCAAAAATCCGCTGAGGCATGACAATACGTCTTCCCTCACCAGAATGCAACTCGGTACTGAGAAAAGATATTGCACTGATCTTTTCAGCAAGTTTCAAGAACACCACCCCGCAAACCTAGCCCCTCTTATTGAAAAGTGGCGGCACCTGTCTTAAAACTTTCCAATCACACCTCCGATGTGTATTACTTTCCACAACCTGTTCTAGGAGAAAATCAAAACTTTCGTCGTTGGTTTGACAATTATAAAAAGAATATTTTCAAAGTAGTCAAATATTCCCGAATTTAAATTTTTAAATTTAAAGACGATTCATACTATAAAACTAAATATTTTTTGCATAAAATATTGAAAACATGGTCGAATGATAGAATTCGTTCACATACTTTGTGCTATAAACTTTATAAGTATCGTCACCTGACTTTACAATAGACATAAAATCTTTCACGACAATAACCCAGCTCGTGGTGAAAACTGTGAAGGGCTGACAAAAGCGATTTAACTAAAATCCAACTAACCAAGCCTGAATCTGAGAAAATTTTTTTTTAGTATTTAACCTTGGGACGGGTTTTGACTTTTGTTTTTTAGCATGTGCAAACGATCTTTACCGGGTTAAAAATATGTTTAAAAAAATTTGCCAAACATTGGAACAAGGGATATATATATATATATATATATATATATATATATATATATATATATATATATATATATATATATATATATATATATATATATATATATATATATATATATTTATATATAAAATATATATCAAGAGATATATAACTATATATATATATATATATATATCATTCTCTTCATTTAAAAAATAACTAAGCTTCTATCAGTCCATTTTTTAAGTATAAAAATTTAAAGTATTACAATCTACGGTTAAAAAAATTACATTTTCATTTAAATCTATATAAATTGATAACTACAAAGAATAAAGAAAATATAAAAGTATGCCTTTAAAAGAGGTGCTTTGTTGATTATATTGGTGAAGCCAAAATAATAATTTTATATATATTTTTTATAACTCTATAGAAAAATAAATTTTTCTTTGCGTAAACATTTTTTACAGAGTGAAAATGACCCTGTTTACTCTCTTAAGCTCGTTTTCGCCGAAACTGAGATAGGAAAATGAACGACCTACTTTCCTGGAATAGAAACACACTAAATAAATCATCTAACTCCGATATATCGATGGAGCTGAAAATTACCGGGTGATTTTAACCCGATAGAATTCGTTCCAGGATTAAAGAAAATGCAAATATTGTCAACCTAATATTTCAAACTTGCCTGCAAATATTTTTATGGTCAATCTATTTCTTGGCACTTGATAACAATGACTATTAACATATATATATATATATATATATATATATATATATATATATATATATATATATATATATATATATATATATATATATATATATTAGGGATGTACCGATAGTATCGGTATCGGCCATTTTTTCTTGGTATCGGTATTGGTTAATATGGCCGATACTTCTTACTTTTTGGGTGAAGAATTATGAGAAACTTTTAGATTCAATAATAAATCTAGTTTCGATATATAAAAGGTTCAAATAAGGAATTCCTTAAGCTAGCTGAAACCCCACAAGAATGGCATCTCCGACGGTGAACCACTTCTAGAATGCATTTAAATAGCATAACCGAGGAGCTTGCTCGAGTGACAAAAAAAAAAAAAAAAAAAAAAAGATTCACAGAAGTGGAAGCCGACTTATCAACCTGGCAACAGCACTGATAGTGACGATGGTGGCTTTTCAGCAAATAAACCTACTGAAGATGAAGAGGATTAGGATATGTTAGACTTTGATATGTTCATGGCCGAAATTGCATTGACATCTCATTCACCTTCAAAGGAATCACACCAAGGAACCTCTTCGAAAGAGGAGAAAAGATAATTCAAATTCGCAATCTGTGAAAGAGGAGATGCTGCCTACAGAAGAGAATCCTTTCATGTGGTGGCATGAAAATGGGCCAAGGTTTCCATTATTATCAGTGCTTGCAAGCAAATATTTATCAGCCCCTCCCTCATCAGTCGAGAGCGAGCGTATTTTTAGTGTAGGTGGGAATGTAAACTAGAGGTGTACCGGAATTCTGGTCCGGCGGAATTTAAATTTTTTTTTTCAGTTTCGGTTCCGGCTGGAACCGGAATTACTAACCTACTTCTGTGAAAAAATTTGTTGGAAGGGGTTTATTTTACATAACCCATAGCCCATCTTTTAACAAAATATAGTAGCCTGTAGCATTCATACACAGTGTAGCATTCATACACATGCTCATTTGCATGAGCATGCTTTAGACTTTGTGCATACTATGTAAGTTATTGACAAGCCCTAGGGTGCTTTGTGGATTTGCATGAACATGTTGTTTGGTGATTGGTTCTATTGGCTTGACTGGGACAGTCTCGATAGGTCCATGTGGCTTCTTACTGTCTTTTTATTTCTAATATTCTAATGTCTTTCCTTGAAGGAAGGGCCGGGCTCGTGCACAGTACTCTAGTACTGGCCTAACATAGCTGTTGTGCAGTTTACTTAACTTCCTTGCTCTTGTAAATGACATTGCGATTTGTTGTACCTAGCATCTTATTGGTTTTGTTCTTTGCGTCCAGGCACTGATTGGCCGCTTTCGGATTGCTGCTTGTGTTCACACAAATCTTTTTCTTGGTCCACAAACTCGAGCCAATCCCCATTCATTGTCGATTTTCATTAGCATGTTTGGTGATTGGTTCTATTAGCTTGACTGGGACAGTCTTGATAGGCCCATGTGGCTTCTTACTGTCTCTATTTCTAATGTTCTTAATGTTAATATTCTATTACATACCTACAGTATTTTTTAAATAAAGTTTACTCAAATACCTCAAAATATAGGATAAAATATATATATATATATATATATATATATATATATATATATATATATATATATATATATATATATATATATATATATATATATATATATATATATATATATATATATATATATATATATATATATATATATATATATATATATATATATATATATATATATTATATATATATATATATATATATATATATATATATATATATATATATATATATATATATATATATATATATATATATATATATATATATATATATATATTATATTGCAATGGAGTTCACAGTCCATTTTTGCAAACTCGCTGGTAAGCCGGTGAGCAGTTAAAAAATAAATGACTCGTTTGAATATTTAGCTGTCCATATATCTGTAGTAAATGATATCTGATCGGTAGATAACTTCTCGAATACTGCTGATCTCAATTTACTGTATGAAGTTGGTAACATCTTCTCTACAAAATTTGGTTGAAGATGGGCAATAAGTTTTAAGAATCCCTGCTCTACAGTGATTGTGAATGGCTAGTTACTCATTGCAATAAAATTCATTATTTTCTGATGAAATGCCTGTGATTTTGGGTCATTGATATGCCAAATCTTTTTTTGGGGAGAAATTTTCCTCAAGACTCACTTGTTTCACGGCTTGGATCTTTCACTATTTTGGGGTGTCCTCTGTTCTAGAAAATACAGGACTCTCCCTTTTACTATCCAGATATTCGCTTTGAATTTCCCATATGCTTATGAAGTGGCTAAAGGGGATAAAGCAGGGGATGAAGGGGATAAAACACGTTAAAAGGAAGTTATATATATATATATATATATATATATATATATATATATATATATATATATATATATATATATATATATATAATATATATATATATATATATATATATATATATATATATATATATATATATATATATATATATATATATATATATATA
>JABUQX010001252.1:10000-12500 GCA_015478945.1 Trachelipus rathkii
ATAAGAAGGAAAAAGAAATACTAAAAGGTGTATACGTAGGAGAAAACAAGAGGTAAATGAACAGTTTGGAAGGAGGATGAATGAAGACTTACAAGGGAATAGGAAGCTCTTCTGGAAGGAAGCGCGAAAGGTTAAGAATGAGAATAAGGGAACCTGATTAGAATAATGAATAGGGATGGTGCTTTTGTAACTGATGAAATGGATGTGAGGGGAGTGTGGAAAGAACATTTCGAAAATCTGCATAATATTAACAGTAATGAAGAGGTGATAGTGAATGTGTGTGGGTTTGATGGTGCAAGAAGGAATAGGTATTTTGGGGATGAGGTTATTAGCAAGGAGGAGGTAATGGGTAGAGTGAGAAAGTTGAAGAATGGTAAATCTGCAGGAATAGATGAAATTACTGGTGAAATGATCAAGAACGGAAGCAGAGATGGTGATTGATTGGATTTGGAAGTTGTGTAATAAAGCGTTTATGGAGGGTATAGTTCCAAGGGATTGGAGGAGAGCAGTAATAGTACCCTTATATAAGAGTAAGGGGGATAAGGGTAACTGTAAGAATTATAAGGGAATTAGTTTATCGAGTGTTGTAGGGAAGATATATGCTGGTATTTTGGTCGAAAGAGTGCGTCAAGTGACTGAAGGACTGATTGGTGAAGAACAAGGTGCGTTTAGGAGTGGTAGAGGATGTGTGGATCAAATCTTTACATTGAAACAAATGATTGAGAAAATGAGGGAGAAGGATATATTGTATTTAGGTTTTATGGATTTGCAACAGGCGTATGATAGGATTAATAGGGAAGCTCTATGGCAGGTGTTAGTGATATATGGTGTTGGTGGTAGGCTTCTGAATGGAATCAAAAGTATGTATGACGATAGTGAGGCGTGTGTAAGAATAAATGGTGTCAAAAGTGATTGGTTTAGTATTAATAGCGGAGTGAGGCAGGGATGTGTTATGTCTCCTTGGTTATTCAATTTGTATATGGATGGGGTTATGAAAGAATTAGAGGTGGGGTTGGCAGTAAATGGTGTTAGAATGATGGAGATGAGTGGAGGGTGTCCTACCGATTATATGCGGATGATTTGGTTTTGTGTGGCGAATCTGAAGAGAGTTTGAGAGGATTGGAAGAGATATTTGGCAGTGTGTGTAAAAGGAGGAGTTTGAAAGTAAACGTAAATAAGAGTAAGGTTATGGTTGTGAGTGAGGATAGTCCTCAGTGTGAAGTAATGTTAGATGGTGAGCAGCTGGAACAAGTGTCTGAGTTTAAATATTTAGGATATATGTTGGATGAGAAGGGAACGGATGATGCAGTGTAGTAGGAAAGCTGTGAATGGCAGGAAGGTGGCTGGTGCAATTAAATTATTGGTGAATGTAAAGGGACTAAGTCTTGAGTGCGCTAGGGTCTTACATGAGGGTATGTTGTTACCTGTTATTGTATAGTAGTGAGACTATGGTCTGGAATAAGAAGTATAGATCTGAAGTTCAATGTTTTCCGATGGACAATCTTAGGGGAGTGCTAGGTGTGAGAAGAATTGATAAAATGAGGAATTAACGTATTAGAGAGAATAAATGAAAGTATGTTGAGATGGTTTGGTCATGTGGAAAGGATGAATGATAGTCGGTTGGTTAAGCAGATGTATAGTGGTGAGTGTGTTGGGAACCGACCGGCTGGGAGACCGAAGAAAAAGTGGATTGAGTCTGTAAACGAATGTTTGAAGGAGAGAAATGTGAGTTTGGCAGAGGCGAGAAGAAACATAATAGGGGTGAATGGCGGGGTTTGTGAGGGTTGGGTATGATTGTGGCCCACCTAGGCCAAAGGGATGAACCCTTACACTGAGGATTTACCATAGTGAGGGTCCGCCGCGGTTCCGTGAAGCTCTAGTGTGGATTTTCTGACTGCGACGAGTTCTTACTAATTAATGGTAAAGAGGGGGCGGTAAGGCTGGGCTTTCTTTTCGACTTTTGTCATATTCTTCTGCTTTTCTTTTCCGATGCTTGTCACGCACCTTACTCCCAGTCTTGGGAATAAAAAAGGAAGATGAAGAAGAAGAATATATATATATATATATATATATATATATATATATATATATATATATATATATATAGATACATACTCATTATCGATATATATATATATATATATATATAAATATAATGGTACTGAGGGGGCGGTAAGGCTGGGCTTTCTTTTCGACGTTTGTCATGTTCTCCTACTGCTTTCTTTTCCGATGCTTGTACAGCACCTTACCCCCAATCTTGGGAGCAAGAAAAAAAATGAAAAAAAAAAAAAAAAAAAAAAAAAAAATATATATATATATATATATATATATATATATATATATATATATATATATATATATATATATATATATATATAGATATATATATATATATATATATATATATATATATATATATATATATATAAATATATATATATATATATATATATATATATATATATATATATATATATATATATATATATATATATATATA
>JABUQX010001252.1:17500-27500 GCA_015478945.1 Trachelipus rathkii
ATGAAGAAAAATTAAATTTGTTTTAAGTTTTGGCGGCAACATTTCCGCGAAAAGTACAGTGAACACATACACAAGATGGTCCGAAAATTATAACATTGGATTGAAGTACTATAATTTTAATTATATATATATATATATATATATATATATATATATATATATATATATATAAATATATATATATATATATATATAT
Organism: Trachelipus rathkii; assembly: GCA_015478945.1. Lineage (NCBI taxonomy): Eukaryota > Metazoa > Arthropoda > Malacostraca > Isopoda > Trachelipodidae > Trachelipus > Trachelipus rathkii. Next base: position 17,697 of record JABUQX010001252.1, read on the forward strand.
ATATATATATATATATATATATATATATATATATTTATATATATATATATATATATATAAATATATATATATATATATATATATATATATATATATATATATATATATATATATATATATATATATATATATATATATATATATATATATATATATATATATCAATTTAAAGACGCAAAATGTTTGGTATCGGTAAAGGGTATCGGCAAAATTTTACCGATACCGATGCCGATACCGATACTACTACTCACAAAATTGCCGATACCGATACCGATACTTCAAAAATCGACCGATACCACCGATACCGATACCGATACCGATATCGGTGCATCTAATATATATATATATATATATATATATATATATATATATATATATATATATATATATATATATATATATATATATATATATATATATATATATATATATATATATATATATAAAGTCAACTCTTAATTCAACTATAAATTTAACTCTTACCTTCATCATTGGAGTAGCAATTATGGCAGTGTAATTTGTGATTTCTGACTCTAACATCGGCACCGGAAGTGCCATTGCCTAACTGAATTCCGCAGACGCAGCATTTAAAACAAGGGATATGGTAAAAGAGGCGTAAGCTTTCTATAATCATTGCAGCTCCCCTTCCTAATAATAATAATAATAATAATAATAATAATAATAATAATAATAATAATAATAATAATAATAATAATAATAATAATAATAATAATAATAATAATAACGAAGTAATTACTCATTATAACACAAGGGTAACAAAATATTTCCTGTTTTACACGAGTTAAACACAAAGATGATTTAAAATTTGAAAATTAACATTTTTTTCCTGACAAGTTATGGCAACCCATCTCGGCAGCATCGGCGACCCAGTCGGGGAATAGTCATAGGCAAAGTTTCAAACATTTTTATATCTTGCTATTACATATCCGATTCACTGTCGTAAAATTTGCTACTTATTAGTTAACGTAGGAAGAAAAGACTCACCAAGTTCTTCACCGCAGTGGGAACACTTTTTCTTTCCTGACACACTGAGAAGCCGCTGATCTTCACCAACTTGCCCTTGTTGACCAGCAGGAGGGACGTGACTTGAGAAATGCTGGCCTGGTGTGCCTGTTGGAGAACCCACAGGACTGGTGCTGTTGATAGTTTTATTATTGCTGTTATATGAATTCCCCACATTAAGAGGCCCGGTATTCATATAGTCGTGATAATCATCTTCGTCTTTAGAATTACAACTAGCGCTATTATAGATGGGGGTTCTATTGTTACTGAAAAACGTATAAATTAAAATATAAATAATGGTTTTGTAATTATTATCGTGAAAATTTGGGGTTTGATTAAATTAAAAATTTTATCACATTACTAAAAACATAACCAACACATACAATAGAACAATCTATTATAAAATACAAATCTCTCTCTCTCTCTCTATCATGCTTCAAACATAAGGTCCGTTCATTTGGATGAGAAACCACGTCCACGGTGGCTAAAATTTCCAAATGCGTTGAGCTGAAGCAGGGCTTGCTACCAAGCCTAGATAATCTTTGCATTCTAATCCACTTTGCTAGGAAATACATGTAACACAATTTTCCCTGACGATTACCATACTGCGGTAGGTAATGACCCCTCCCAATTCATGGGATAGAGGTTCGGTGGCAACTAATTAACTAAAAAGATTGAAATGAGGAAAAAAAACTACCTTTTAACGTGCTCTATCCCCTTTTCAGAGGGTAACACGGGGGGGACTACAGGAAATCGAACTTTAAGGCCGGCTATCCCAAATCAGCGCCACCAACGTGTTCGCAGTCGTTTTAATTCTCGCCCCAGGTAGATAAAACTCAAACTGCTACGCGGAGAATTGAACCAGAGCCCTCTCGTGTAAGAGTCGGCGAGTTAACCTCCTGCACCACGAGGCCTTCTTGAAATGAGGAATAACATTAAAAATGTGAAAGTTCCAACCCAAAAGAATTGAGACACTTAAATATATCTTCGAATTTCGAGAGAATTTTATCAAATATGAAAACAAAATATTTATAACAGATTTTGAATGAAGTTTTGCGGGATTAAATAAGCAGTATAAGTTTTAAAAATAAATCAAATTGCATAGGAGAATTGAACAACGGAACTAAAGAATATGGGCAAATGAAATAAAGGGTGTGGATGAATAATGAGAAGGTAATGGAAAACTGACTGTGCAGTACAGAGAAGTAAAACTTTTTTCCATTTAAGAAGGAGTGTTTTTGAAAATGCGATTTCACTACACGCAGAGGGATCCAAATACATTTAAAGTAGACATTACAATCCCTAATTACATTTAGCATTTATTTAATTTGCATTTTATAACAATTACATAGTAAATATTTTATAAAAATTAATGTGTTCATACAGTAGTATCACGAATTTATCCGAAATAATTTTGGGTAACAAGAAAACTAATAAAAGAAATTTTCCAATAAAAGTAAATTCATTATACTCTAAAATATATAAATATTATGGGAATAAAATCAAAACTAATTTTGTAACAATAGGATGAGAATGCATTGCATTGGGGACTATCGCAAATTGCCAACAGGGAATATGGTTGACATAAAAAAAAATTCCCCTACAGCCCGCCGCAGACGTTAGGTTAGGTTAGGTTAAGTTAGGTTTGGTTAGGTTAAGTTAAGTTAAGTTAGGTTAGGTTAGATTCGTTAGAGCAGCGTTTCTCAACCTTTTAAGTCTCGCGACCCCCCGAAAGCCAAAACGCATAAAGTTAGTAACCTCGCGACCCAATAATTACCCCATATATATATATATATATATATATATATATATATATATATATATATATATATATATATATATATATATATATATATATATATATATATATATATATATATATATATATATATATATATATATATATATATAATTCCTTAATAAAAGATGCTTTCGATGCATTAAGTATATAATTTTTATTTTATTAAGTATTAACTTTTTATAAATAACAACTGCGTAACATTTGATTATAAATATTTTATTTTTTGTGACCCACCGCGACCCACCGTATATCCGCTCGCGGCCCCCTTGGGGGTCGCGACCCCCCGGTTGAGAAACGCTGCTCTAGAAAAACTCTAAATAACCAGATTTTTTTTTTGTGGCAAATATCGACCATTTGGATTTTGCTTCATTGCATTATTAACAGTAGCCCTAAACATTGAAAAAAATGTATTCTATTTTATTACTTTAACTATTAATTTGCTATTACCCTTTATAAAAAAAACTGTCTTACCTATTATTAAGCTTGTTATTAACTCGTTGCGTGATGGAACTAATAATGGCATCTGGAAGAGGTTTACTATTTGAGCTTGATGGAGAAGTAGCCTGCGGCGGCTGATAAGTCTTTGTTTGTTTCATCCAGTTATTGTTTGGAGCTGTTGTGGGAGAGACAGTTGCTGCGTTATTGACTGGTTCACTATTACTTATGTATCTATTTGGTGGCAAATCGCCTGAAGACCTTGTTGGTGAAGAATTTGGTCCGTTAAAGCCGGAGGAGGTGTTCACGTTATTTTGAACTGAAGTATTGGAATAAATATTTTGATTTTGATTATAAGACGCAGAATTAAATGAAGATTTAATATTTTGAAATTGAGTCTGGTATCCAGTAGTAGTTTGCAAGTTAGTTGGTTTGTTGTTCAATGGCATCTGATTCGGACGAGTTATTCTTTCCTGCTGTTCAAGGCGTCTCTGTTCAGCTTCCTGAAAAACGTTTTGCATTAAACCTTAACGAAGGAGGAAAAATATAATGAAAAAATTACATTTCTTACAAAAAATTATGTCAAGATTGAATTTAACCCTAAAATAACGAGGCCATCTAACAAGCAATTAACATAGGCAAGACAACAACTACTATATCATTTATAAAAGAAATATTAGAATCTGCAAAGGCATTTATAAAATAGATAAATGGTTCTTAAAACTAACATTGACAGAAAATACCTAACCTCAGTAATCAACACAAAAAATGTTATCTTATGAACAATAGATTCTTGCAGGGTCAAGAGAAATAAGGAGAACCATTAATCTTAGAAATCCAAATTGTTAGTCATAGTCGTGAACACACCTGAATAAGCCAATGTTTGCTGTAATCTTTCTTGGTGGTCTCCGTTTTCCTCTTCATAATCCAACTTTCATTTTCAGTTAATTTGGGCTTAGGGATAGCAGAGAGCGCCAGAATACTTTGTTTTCTTGGCACAGGAGGGGGAGGCGCATCGGAAAGTGACTTAGATAAAGGGTCTCTCCCAACAACCTTTTTAATTTCCCTGAAGAAATGGAATAAAACAAAAGTTTTAAATTTTATATTTAAAGCTCAGTTTTATTTAAAAATTTTATAAGAATAAAATCATGATAAATATACTATAAAAACGACCCTTAAAATGATTCACCATCAACAAGCATTTATTTTTCATGAAATTACATAAGACTTAAAATACCAATGAAACCTTTATGATTTTTCAAGATTCTAAAATTTGCCAATCTTAAAAATAATGCAATTTACATTAACGATAGTGTTATCTAAAAATAGAATCAAATTCTACCGTTTAAAATGCATAATAATTCCAAATTTAAGTTGTAGAGTTTTGGGAGTCTCTGAAGAAATTTTTGGGGTGCTGGAGTGGTTACATAAAATGTGCCGACTGATTCGGTTTAAATTTTAGATCTCCCTTAAAAGCATACTTGATCGAACATTTTTGGTGAAAATAGTGTGGTGGCAATTTTAAACTAGTATTTAAAGAGAAGGTTCATTACTACTTATATTAATGTCAAAAAAATTTTTACACAAATGTTTTTAATTTTTTTTGGTTATAGGTTGTGAAATTCAAGTACTTTGTTCAACTCTAAAAGTGGCAGTAATTTGTAGGTTGTTGTTAAGAAAAAAAATAAAATAAAAAATAAACAATATATAAAAAATATAAAACATTTATGACTAATTATTTATATTGTACACGTGAAAAAAAAAACTATTCTCGGGATTATTAGTAGTGAAACTAACTAAATAGTAATAAACTAAACAATATAAACTAGTAAAAAAATATGAAATTTCATAAAAAAAAAAAAATTAAAGAAAATCTTTTTTATTAGTAAAAAATAAAAAATTAAAAACCAGTTTTTTATCGCAATTGTAACTCTAATTACCTACTAACTGACGGAGGTTCATTATACATATTTTCTTGAGAGTTTTTGGACCGAGAATTATAAGACGATGAATCAACAGATTTGTATTCACTCGATTCGTGTTTATAAAAAGGAGTGGAATAGAGTTCCTGCTGACGGCGATGTTGAATATTTTCCGAACTAGAAACATGCTGCAAATTTTGAGTTTGTGAAACTGTGTTATTGTTTTGTTCCTTCATTGGAGAAGCTTCAACGGTTGGAGCTACATTTCCATTATATTGTAAATGAGTGGTAGGGATGTCCGAGGATGTCTCGTCATTAAATATTACTGGTTTATCTTGCGAAGACGATCCTTGAACCCTCTGGAGCATCACGCGGTCGTGTTTCTCCATCTCTTGTTCAAGTTCTGCTAGTTTCTACAAAATAAAAATAAGCAGCTAATAACTAACCAAATGTAAAGAAAAAACAAAAAGGAAACTAAAAAGGAAAATAATAATAATAATAATAATAATAATAATAATAATAATAATAATAATAATAATAATAATAATAATAATAATAATAATCAGCATCATTAAAATTCTGAAGAATTATGAAGATTAAACAGTTTTAAATATTTGCATAAATTTTTAACATCTAACATTTAAAAGATTTCTAGAAAGGGGCAGAAGAATAGAAAGAAAATTTACCATCACCTTAAATTTTTCTCTAGCAACATTGTCTTTCAGTATTAGAGATGTAGATACCTTACTCGAACCACCATTAGATGCATGCATAAGAGGAGTATCGGCTAATTTAGATGAGTTCGAAGACATAAGAGGAGACTGATAACTAGATCTATTAATAGCAGCAGTATCGGAATAAAATTTCCCTTCATTTAATGGCGGTGTCAATATGGGGTTTTCTCTTCTAGAAGATGAGTCAGAGTAATAAAATTTATCAAATGACTTAGAAAATTCTTCGTAATCATAATGGTATTTCGAATTACTACTTTCTCTTATATGACCATTGTTCAATAATCTGCCCGACCGCATCCATTCCATTTCATCAAAATTTTCTATTGAATTCGGAAGTTCTTTTGGTCCTGCTAGCAAGTCTGACTCTGAAGTGGATAGAAGCCTCTTTACCTTATCAAGATTTCTAGCAAACAATGTAGTAAGGGGTTCATCCTCTTCTCTTGCTAGTGAAACATTGTGTGTGCTATGCTTTTCGAGAAGGTCATCCGAAAATTTGGGAACATTTAACGTATGTAAACCTGCACTATCAGTTGATACATTATTTTTAATAGGATTTCGCAAATATGAGGGAGACCGGGAGGAATAAACACTCTTATAAGAGCTTTCTGAGGAAGACAAATCTGCAATGCTTTTGGAAACATTTTTATAAGAGCCTTCTGACGACGACAGATCTGCAAGGCTTTTAGAAACATTTTTATAAGAGCCTTCTGAGGAAGAAAACTGTGCAAGGCTTTTGGAAACATCCTTGTAGGAGCCTTCTTCAAAGCTATTGGAAACATACATGTAAGAGTTTCCAACAGAAGACAACTCAGCAAGGCTTTTAGAAATATTCTCGTAAGACCCTTCTGCAGAAGAAAGCCCTGCATGACTTTTGGAAACATTCTTATAAGAGTCTTTACCTGAAGATAACTCCGCAAGACTTTTGGAGTTATTTTTATTCATTTCAAAAAACTCAATTTTTTTATTAATGTTTAAAGTTGAAAAAGAATTCGACTTAGTTTTATCTAAAATAAAGTTGGTGCCCTCTTCCGAAATATTTTTTTCATTACAAAATTCATTTTTCTTCACTCTTAAGTCTTCTTCACTCTTCGCAGAAATCATTTTCGATTTAAAATGACTATCGGGAATATTTTTTTTCTTAGACACGTCTTCAAAATTCTCATTAAATTTATTTAAATTTATTTTAAAATCAGACAATTGTTTATTTAAGGCTCTTCCTAAAAATCTAAAATCTTCTTGAACGTAGTCTTGATCTTCCGTTTGTAAATCCCTCATACTAGAATCTCTGTCTGCACTTCTTGATCGACGAAAACTTCTACTTAAAAATACTTCATCAGTAGATATTTTCTCTGAATCAGTAGTTATGGAATCCAGGTTTTCATTATTTAAATTACAAGCTTTTTCTTTCAAGTTTTCGCCAACTGAAAGATAATTTGTATTAGTTTCAAAATCTCTCTCAGAATTAGAACGCAACTCACTGTAGTTTATGTTTTTTGATTTTGTTAACACGGATTTTTTTTTACATTCTTTGTTGACTTGCTCTACCGGTTTTGAATCGTTTGTGCCAAAATTTCTTTCCAAACTTCTTGATCGATGATGACCCATATCTAATAATAATTTATTAGCTGGAGATTTCTTCGACCCAGCATTCAGAGAATCCATTTTATCTAAATCATAAATATTTTCATTAAAATTTTCTCCAAATGAGATGGAATTAATATCTTCATAAACAGTCGGAGATTTAGGATGAAACTCACCATAATCTACAGCTTTTGCTCTAGTTAAAATTATTTTCCTTTTAGATTCTTGAAAGTCTTTTCCAGCTTTACTGGAGGAAGGAACCTTGCTCGAGTCTTTGCTACTAACAGTGCCAAGACTAAGAGCATTCGGATTGGTAGCTTCCGAAGATTTTGAAATTTGACTCTTCTTAATTTGACCTTCTAAAAGGTGCCTCGAAATGTTTTCTGCATTCGAATTCTGTATCTCTGATTTGAAGTTTTCTCTACTATCAGTAACTAAGGAGCTAAGAGAAACACTTTTGATTTCGTGAGAAACGTCGAATGAAGAAATTTTCTTTTTCTTTTCGAAGTTGATAAAATCTGAAGTCTCTGCCGAAGTTTCCTTACGTGAAGTTTGAGAATTTTGGGCGACAAATTCTCTTTTTCTTTTCGAAGTTGATAAAATCTGAAGTCTCTGCCGAAGTTTCCTTACGTGAAGTTTGAGAGTTTTGGGCGCCAATTTTCTTTTTCTTTTCGAAGTTGATAAAATCTGAAGTCTCTGCCGAAGTTTCCTTACATTTAGTTTGAGAGTTTTGGGCGCCAATTTTCTTTTTCTTTTCGAAGTTGATAAAATCTGAAGTCTCTGCCGAAGTTTCCTTACGTGAAGTTTTAGAGTTTTGGGCGCCAATTTTCTTTTTCTTTTCGAAGTTGATAAAATCTGAAGTCTCTGCCGAAGTTTCCTTACATGAAGTTTGAGAGTTTTGGGCGCCAATTTTCTTTTTCTTTTCAAAGTTGATAAAATCTGAAGTCTCTGCCGAGGTTTCCTTACATTTAGTTTGAGAGTTTTGGGCGAAAATTTCTTCGTTATTCCTACTATGGCTGAAATTAATACGACTGCTTTCAAAGTTACCTTCTAAAAAGTGCCTCGAAATTGTTTTTGTTTTCGAATTTTGTATCTCAGATTTGAAATTCTCTCTACTATTAGTACCTAAGGAGCTAAGAGAAACACTTTTGCTTTCATGAGAAAGAAGGTCAGGTGATAAAATATTCTTTTTCCTTTCGAAGTTGACAAAATCTGAAGTTACTGCTGAAGTTTCCTTACACGAAGTTTGAGAGGTTTGGGAGTCAATTTCTTCATTATTTCTACTATGGCCGAAATTAACCCGACTGCTTCCAAAGTTACCTTCACTCAGGGCTTTCTTAAAGGCTGAAAATTGAGAGGCGTATTCCTTATAGGTTTTAAGAGCATGCAATGACTTTGAGGAGTTTGGCAAAGGCTGAAAATGAGTTATGTACAATTAAAAAGCGTTGATAAAAGCATTACTACTTTGGAAAGCTTACAGCTGAAGATGTTATAGGAATATAGGATAGAAGCAGGCTACTAACTACTGTGAATCATGAATTTAATTCGTATTTAACATGCAATATATATATATATATATATATATAATATATATATATATATATATATAAAAATTATATTATTAATATATATATATATATATATATATATATATTATATATATATATATATATATATATTATATATATATAAGCAATCAACAAATGTATAGCATCTATTAGTTATGTATCAACCTTATGTCACAAGTAACAGAGTTACAAAATCAAGCTAAATGCGCGAGATATAATTTAAGCAATATATCTATAATTATATATATAATAATATATTATATATAGTATATATATATATATTTATATATATATATATATATATATAATATAAATATATATCCCGGGCTGTGTGTGTGTGGAGGGGGGAATGTAAAGAATTCCCAGGCGAATGTTCAGGCGTTTCGCAGGGGGCTACGTAGAGGGTAAAATGTTGTGTGTGTGTGCTGGATGGAAAGGAATGAGAGGGTTGCGATTGCTTATGAGGAAATCTGTGCATAGTATACATGGTGGATTTTTGGTTTGTTGAGTAGTAAAATTCTAATGTTAAATTTAAATTCGAAAACTAAACATATGTATAAGACGAGAGGGTGTAGGCAGAGATGGTGTTGAAGTGAGGAGTATGATTGATTTGAGATTGTGAAGAAAATGTTGAAGTATGTGATGGATGTTAAATCAGCAAGGGGGTTAGGGATAGGAATATCAGATCATTATATCGCTTTATGCAAAATAATTAGTGGGGGGCATGGATGGAAAGGAAA
>JABUQX010001252.1:40000-45578 GCA_015478945.1 Trachelipus rathkii
TATAAACTAGATTTTACTAAATATGGGGTACACTAAAATAAGAAAATCTGTAAATATCACACACTTTTACATACAAATATACATTAACTTAGTTTTAATATAACACTAGCTGCTTCTAACCATTCATAATGCATGCCAACTTTTCCTTGAATAATGGTTTACTTATAACTAGTGATGGGACGAGTTATGAAATTTTTGCCGATGACGATGACGATGACGATAACGATTTTGATAATGATGACGACGACGATGACGATGACGATTAATTGAAAAACTATATTTTAAATTTATCATACAGTGTGTTTATATATAATTATATATATAATTATATATATATATATATATATATATATATATATATATATATATATATATATATATATATATATATATATATATATATATATATATTTATATATATAAGAGAGTATATATATATATATATATATATATATATATATATATATATATATATATATATATATATATATATATATATATATATATATATATAAGGTCTGTGGTTCAGGGGGTCCAACCTCCGAAATTAGTTATTTAATGATCCAAATTTTTGATTCCTAAAGCTTTCATTAATAATAATAATAATAATAATAATAATAATAATAATAATAATAATAATAATAATAATAATATATTAATAATAATAATAATAATAATAATAATAATAATAATAATAATAATAACAATAATAATACTAATAATAATAATAATAATAATAATAATAATAATAATAATAATAATAATAATAATATTAATAGTTAATCAATGAAAATGAAATTATTTATTAATGGAAATTAGAGACATGTTTGTGGTCCGTAACGATTTTTAGGTCATGGCTGTTCCCTCATACGTGTGTATAAAATATTAGACCAGGGACTTAAATGTATGGTTTCCAAGTTTGCAGATGATAGCAAATTGGCTACCACAAGGAATAATGATGGATGTATAAGATTTAAAAGATAAGGAGGGAGCTGTAACGCGAATGAGCAGGTTCCTTCTCAGATAAATTTTTCTTTCCTATTCATTCTTCAAAACTAAATCTTTCTTCTCATAACCATGGTTCGATCAGCTATTCTATGGCCATTCAGGCTAGATAGTGCCTATCGAGTGTGGAGACCTTCGTTCTCCTATCATAATTTTCTGTCCAGCTAGAAACGTTGCAGGGATAGCTCTTTCGACGAGCAAAGTTATCTTTCATCAAAGGAAAGTGCTAACCTCCTTGGTTCTCCCACTGACAAATCTTTCATCGCTAGCAACTTCTGTAAATCTGCCTTTCCTCCCTTATTCGATCTGATCATTGTTGTTAATTCTCCAACTGAAAGACCAATCTCTTCGGCCCCTCGCTCAACTATATTCTCTATGTCTCAATGCTAGCACTTTCCCTTCCTCAGTGTTGGAAGCTCTCACATGTCCAACCTATTCCTAAAAAGGAAGCCGCTCTGGATCCTTCTAACTATCGCCCTGTAGCTCACTTGTATTCTAACACTTCTTAGATCATCTGGAACTTCACCCGATCGCCAGTATGGTCTCCTCGTTGCAGGAAGCTCCATCATGATATATTATCTCTATCAAACCGATTTATGGTTTTTCGCTTTTAGGAACTACGGGGGAAACTTGCGTGGTGGCGTTGACATATCCAAAGCATTGACCGAGTATGGCACGCGTCACTGCTCTCCAAGTCTCCTTTCGGTTTCCTCCTTCTCTTGCTTACTTATATCTAGCTCTTTCAAATCGCTCAATATCGGTCAGTTGTTGATTACGACTCTTCTTCTGTCAATGGGTGGTGTTCCCTCAGGACTGTCTTACCTCACTCTACCCTTACTTTCATTAACGACTCACTAATCTAAATCTTCTAACTCTTATCCACTCGTATGCGATGACTCGACCCTCATTCTTTAACTCATATCAATTTTACTCCCTCTTCTAGAATTGCCTCGTCTTAATCTTTCCGATTTTATTCGTTGATATATAAATAACTTTACCAATTTAAACCAACTTTTACAAATTCCTCCAAAAATACCTAACCCTTTCCTGTCTCTTTCGGACGGTTCTGCGTTCCCTCCCACAATATAAACATCCTTGGCCTTAACATAAACAAAATGTCTTGGAAACCTCACATCACAACGGTTGCTAAGTCGGCTCAAGAACTGGAAGTTCTGTTTAGACTGTGAGACTCTTCCTCCTTTTCAAAGCTGTTCGCTACACAAAGCGCTAATCTCATCCGACCATGTATGGAGTACTGCTCTCATATCTGGGGCTCTGGTTTCACCCGGCTTTTGGACAGGGTCGAGTCAACGGCAAAAAGGTTTATAAACTGTTCTGTACTTTCCAGTTCACTCTGACCCCCATCTTGAGGCGATGTTGGCCATCCTATAGGTACTCCAGCGGCAAGTGCCGAGGGAACTTATCACCTGCGTACCACCACCTTTACGACGCCTTCGTAGCAAAAGGTGCTGCATCTGCGCACGAGTATTGTGTTGGACATTGGTAACTCCAGGTTAGTTTGCTGTAGGCTTCCTCCTTCTTCCCACCACCTCTGTTCTGTGGAATCCTCTTCCATCTTCTGTATTTCCTTACTGAATTAATCCCCACTTTAAAGCCTGTGTCTGTGCTCATATGCGTAATTTGGGCTAGAGGGTGAACCTTTGAGAGTAGTACACCCCTTCCTGGAATAGGTTTGCCCGTGAGTGGTGGTGAAAACAAAGAAAAATCCTTGAATGGGCAGAGATATGTGGCAAATGAAGAATCTCCTATTCCCCATCCAACATCATTCAGATTATCCTAAAAATCATACTCTTTTCAACATACCCTCAGATGGATCATATATCGCAACCACACAAATTTGGACCCTTTTCAAACTTAAATTTAACCTTTAGACTTAGTATTCACACACACAAAATCTACCATAGCTCTTTCTACCATAACTCACTCATCAGAATTAAAAATCCTCTATCCCCCTCCCCTTCTCATTCCTTTCCACAACAACACAAACACATTTCACGCCCCACCACTCATTTTCACCTGTTTCCTTTCATCTTGTTTCAGTCACAGCGAGGAAATCAAATTTGCCCTTTCTAAATACATCCATCACCTCTCCTCATTCAACATTTATTCCTCTCTGACATTTTCATACAGATACGATTCACATTTTCTAGTTATTAGAAGGGCGCTTTACCGCGACTACTGACCTTCTCCTGGGCATGCATTAGCATTCCAAAAGATAAGTGGTAGTGGGCACAACCTTAACTACCACCGTCCCTAGTCTCCTTCTACACGACACGTGGACATACGGATGTGGCAATTTTTCCTACACGTGTGGATATATAAGGGATAGATGCCCTGTAAGATGGGTGTGGATATAAGTATGTATATGATATGTTGTCTGGAGGAGGGGGATATGAACGCATAACAGAAAGGAGAACCATTAGGCACTGGAATGTCATACATACCATAGCAAAATATATATATATATATATATATATATATATATATATATATATAGCAGAGTATATAGTTATATATATATATATATATATATATATATAGTATATATATATAGTACATATGTAGATAAAAAATTATTATTATTATTATTATTATTATATTATTATTATATTATTATTATTACATATTATTATTATTATATTATATTATTATTATTATTATTATTATTATTATTATATTATTATTATTATTATTATTATTATTATTATTATTATTATTATTAATTATTAATTATTATTATTATTATTATTATTATTATTATTATTATTATTATTATTATTATTATTATTATTATTATTATTATTATTATTATTATTATTATTATTATTGTTATGATATTATTATTATTATTATTATCATTATCATTATCATTATCATTATCATTATCATTATTATTATTATTATTATTATTATTATTATTATTATTATTATTATTATTATTATTATTATTGAGTTTTAATATTATTCAAAATTCTTAATATTTGTTCAATTAATCGGCAAAATAATCGGCGAAATTTGCCGATGACGATGACGATGACGATGTAAAAAAAATATGCCGATTTTTGCCGATGACGATGACGATGACGATTAATCGTCCCATCACTACTTATAACTTACTATATTATAAAGGGTTATCATGGTACTCCAGAAGTTATTTATAAAAATTTTAAACTTTTCATCTCAGATTAAACTTTCACAATTTTATAGATACTGAATGGGCCCGATTTTTTTGGAAGTTATATACTATACTATTAAACGTCAAAATGTTGAGAGTATAATAACTATCTTAGAATAATTAAACATTTGCGTAGATTTAAATCTTCTTAGTGAGAGATTAAAAGAAAAAGAATACCCTATGCTTCGATACTGATTCTTAAGCTTTGCAAAGATCTTACTGTTCCTTAAAATATGGCGTTTTTTCTATAGAAGTAGAAACTGCGGTCGCCAAAAAAAAAAAAGACACAAATATCGCATAATAAATATTGCGCAAAAGTTTTAAATATTTTAAATTTCGTTAAATTGTTATGAAATAATATTTGTCATTTCCTTGAAAACGGAGAAACCTTAATGGCGATCTATCCTTTTTTTATTTTAATATAAATGGATAACTATATAAATTTATATTTAACCTGATCTTATAATAGGCACCTGCCCAGTTCCATTGTTATCATATCTGCCAACGGCATCATTTAAAAAATAAAACATTGTCACATGTATAGAAAGAATGCGAGGTTGCTAACATTCTATTTCTAGGGTATGACCGTTAAATCTAAGGTTTGATTTTTGGCAAAAATTATCAGCAGAAACAGTAGCTTTAAATCGTTTTGAGACATTTTTGTTTTATTACAGGTATGATTTTAAGGTGTTAATAGTTCTCTAAGTTCTCAAAGATTTATGAAACTATATGAAATCTCATTTTCAATACACATGACGATTTCGATTTCAAAATAACAAGCAACTTCCTCAATTTTTAAAATTCTGTCAGCTATGCTATTTCTGCTGACTTGAAGAAGAAAAAAATGACTTTATTAAAACTTTTCAAATTTCTACTATTGATATGTCAAAAAAAAAAATTCGCCAAATTTAATAATTTTGGTAGAAGAAACTTACTGTAAAGTGAAGTAAAATAATTTTTTATTATATTTGAAAAAACTAATTTTCATAGTCAACAATTAAAAGCGTTTCTTGGTTTTTACAAAAAAAGAGAAATAATAATTAAAAAAGTATATTTCAATACTTATAAAATTTACTAATTTGATTTCTAAGGAAATTCTTATTTATAGATTTATAATTTTGCTTCTAAAATGTTGCATGTGTAAGAAAGCTTGCATTCTACATTTAAAAATATACTTCAAAAGTATTAATTCAGTTCAATCTTTAAAAAATAAGTACATTTATATACACACAAGTATACCCTCCCTAATAAAACCTACCAATAATGTACATAAAGTAATTATATACATAAATTAGTGAAGGGCACTTCAAAACGCGAAAGCGTTTCACGAATGCGAAACGGTTAAACACCCAACACCACATGATGGAACGGTGTTCG
>JABUQX010001253.1:0-27500 GCA_015478945.1 Trachelipus rathkii
CTATGTTCCCCAGTCGGCTCCGAGCCCAAAACATACACCACTAAACTACATCCTACGTTTAACTGTACACCTTAACCCGAATATCAGTCACTCATATGTACCATACATGCCTACTATGTAAATACATAGCCTACTATTATGCAATCCCCTGCTCATAAAAAAAATCAGCCACAATAACTTCAAGATATTACCTACATATAATTAGAAATTTGGTTTATAATCACCATATTAGAATGACATGTCTTTCCTCCATCTTTAATTATTCTTCACAATTCATCTCCTCCTAAACTCACAGACACAAAGCTTTTCACAAAATCTATCATTCCACACAACATGTA
Source organism: Trachelipus rathkii (assembly GCA_015478945.1). NCBI lineage: Eukaryota > Metazoa > Arthropoda > Malacostraca > Isopoda > Trachelipodidae > Trachelipus > Trachelipus rathkii. Next base: position 339 of record JABUQX010001253.1, read on the forward strand.
GTTTTTACTCTCTCGAATCAATAACATCCATCTCTGCGCCCCTAATAAATGTATCCCCACAAATATTAAAGTGCTTCACTTACGACACACATATGACTTTCTCCCCCCACATCGACCAAATTACTTCTTCAACCCAACGGAAATTAAACACCCTCCGAACCCTCTCCCAACACAACTTCAGCGACAGAAAACACACCCTTACCACAACCTACAAACAACTCCTCAGAACAAATATAAACTATGCCTCCCCCGCATGGTTCCCAGCACTATCACAATCCAACTTAAACAAATTACAAGTTACACAAAACACTGCCCTTAGAATAATCACTGGATGTACTAAAACAACCCCCATCCAGCATTTACACGACGAGACACATATTCTTCCCATCCCTACCCACTTGAAGATGGTAGGGACACAATTTTTCCAGAAAACACTCAACCCCACCCATCCATGCCACCCAATCCCCCCCAACCCCCCCCCCCCCGACATAGACTAAAATCCCCCCCTCCTCACCAGCTAAACTGTATAATGACATCTACAACAACATTCCCCCTCCACCCCCAAACAGGTCTTGGCTCACTCACATCCATACACAATTAACTAACACATATCTACAAAACCGCCCCAATAACAGTCTACTAAACACCCCATCCCCAAACATCTCCCCAACAGAAGAATCACTGTCCAGAAGAGACCAAATTAACCTCGCCCGGAGCAGATCAGGTCACCACCCAAATCTTATGCAATATAAATTCAGATTCAAACTTGACAATGTAGTTTCCCCCATCTGCACAAGATGTCGTATATCCCAGGACACAATGGAGCACTTCCTTCTGGAGTGCCCTGCCCTCGACGCCCCCCGTACCACCTTCGCTGTAACTTCCCTTCTCGACCTGTGGAATCGCCCAAGAGCAGTGGCCGGCTTTCTGGAGGCGGTGTGGCCCCCTAACCAATAAGGTGGGTCCAGGGCAGGAAATATATAATATATATATATATATTATATATATATATATATATATAGAGAGAGATCCTATATTTTAAAATAATAAAATCTTTAAAATATAACTTACAAAATTTTATCTTGTAAAAAATAAGATTAATTTATCTATATATATATTTATATATATATATATATATATATATATATTATTATATCTATTATGCTACAAAGGACATCCTTTTGTTCCTGCACTTTTTAAACCTTTTCTGAAAGGGACTCAAATTTATCATCAAAAGTTTTGGATAGGTTATTAAATTTTTCGTCAACCATGTTTTTTAACACGGCTTTATGTTCACTATGAGTTTTTTCTAGTTTTCTACGAAAGTCATCATTTTTTTAAAAATATCTTACAAAATTTATCGTGTATCTAATAAAGATTAATTTAATAATATAAATTCTCTTTTAATTTTTTTATTAGTTTTGTTAAATATATTTTGGGAGAAATTTGTTTAATTTTTTATTCGATTTTATATTTTCCATCTTACATTTTTGTCAAGCATGTCTTTTTAAAATTTATTCCTTGCTTGAAATTAAAAAATTTCTTTTTTACCATTCTGGAGAGTAAATAAAAAGCAGGCGTTCTTAATCCGGGATTATCTTTGTTCAAAACCCTTTTTGGCTTTGAATGAAAAGAGAAAAACAGGTGTCATGATGGAGGAGAGTTTTAGAATTCAAAACTTGATAATAATCTCGTAAGGTAATTAATTAAGATGTTTTAAAGTATATATGTAAATTTGGTTGGAGAGGGAGTGTCATATAGGGTTCATCCTGAGTCTGCCACTAAGCTTTGTTTTACACATAGACACACACACACAACAACACACACACACACACAACACACACACACAACACCACACACACAGCACCTACACACACACAACAAACACACACACATGCAAACATAATCATATACATAGTATATTATATATATATAGTATACAATATAATATATATATATATATATATTATATACTAATATATATTTATATATAATATATATAGTATATATATATAATACATTTATATGGAAAGGGTATCTCCGAAGAAAATTGGGCAGGCAATAGCTGAGATTGAACTGAACAATTAATAGGGTATTTTAAACCGTCAACGGGTAATTAATTCCCTTCGAAAATTTGCATGTGCATAATAAGCGAGTAACGCGATTTTCTGTTATTTTTACATTTATATTCTTTTGTGTGAATAAATTTCCGAGAGCCTAAATCTAATTGTAATTCGTGTTTCTGAATAATGTAAATAATTTTACCTAATTGTAAATACTTTTAATCCTATTTTTTTCTTTTCTTTATTTTATTATTATTATTATTATTATTATTATTATTATTATTATGTATTATTATTATTATTATTATTATTATTATTATTATTTATTTATTATTATTTATTTATTATTATTATTATTATTATTATTATTATTATTATTATTATTATTATTATTATTATTATTATTATTATTATTATTATTATTATTATTATTATTATTATTATTATTATTATTATTATTTATTTATTATTATTATTATTATTATTATTATTATTATTATTATTATTTTGTAATTTGAAGGGCAACAGCTCCTGTTCTAAAACTTCCTGGAATTATACACTTTTTAACACATGCCCTGTTCAGACGACACTTGGAATGTTTGAAATATATATTAAAATAAAAAATTCTTCCATTGCGATCGAAAATGGAATAAAATCCATTAAGAAAAATATTCTTGCCTTGGCAGAGTCAAAAACATGATATGCTATTTGAACTTTTAAATTATATTTCTAAAATAAGGGCTTCAATTACTAAAAAATAAATATATGAAAATTTCTCTTATGAGATTTGCAATATAATTAATTTACTTACGCTTTCAATAAAATGTTTTCCAATTTAGCAAAATTTAACCGTGCGAACGCCATAATCTGAGTGTCTGGAATATATCACGGAACGTTGAGAAGAGGTGAAAATGATGCATACTTATTCATGGGTAATTTTTATATAGTGTGAACAGGGTATTAATATTCCCTAGTCTTGGGTGAAATTTGAGTTGCCATCGTTGACGTGATAAGCAAGCTCATTTTTTCTTCAACTAAATTCTTACTCTTTAAATTTCATAATTCGACCTCATATAATCGCGCAACTGATGATGGAGACAGTGAATATATTGGTAATTAAAATTATCTTGTTTTCCTGTCTCCAGAATTCAAAATCGTCGTAGAGGCTTCAATTGGCAAATTAAGCAATCTTTATCATAGCCTTCCCACAGTCGGAAAAAATCTGGTATCTCGCTAAAACAGGAAAATAATATCTGGTAAGAATTTTCTCTGGATCCCGCAGGACAAATTGATAATCTGAAAATTACCAATAGAGGCCAAAGGAAACTTTTCCAATTTGAAAATTTCCGATTGGTATTTGCAATGGATCGAACAAGAATTTTTCTTTAAGGAATTTGTCCTGTTAATACCATAAGTTTTCCATTGGTCCTTATGGAACTAACTTCCTATGGGAACCATTGCGGATTTCTGATCATAAACTCAAACTTCTTATCTCAAAACACCAATGAATCCCTTTGGAAATCGCATCTTCATTTAAGAATTGAAACAATGATCCTAATCGAAACAATAGGGAACAGTTTGGGAACCACTGAAAGTTTGTTCCTTGTAAATATTACTAATAACTACTGTAAATTTATCTTTCTTTTGCTTATATGAATAGATGGTTCCAAATAGTTGACCTTGATTTTATTCTCTTCATCTACAGCAATTTTTCACTTGACGATTCCGGAAACCATTCCAATCCCTCCACCTTACAGAAACCATGTGCCTTTTCCGGAGATCACATAGCTTGGTGCATAGGATCTCATGAACTAGGAACATTAAATCCGAGAAGTCCTGATGGCATTAATCATCGCATTTTAAGGGTGTTTGGTTTGGTTTTGGTTTCCTTTGTTCAACTCTATCCACTGTGGAATATTAATAATAAGTCAGCCATTTTATTCAAAGAACTAAAATCGAGTAAATAAGAACAGATGTTCCTATCTCTCGAACTATTCACTACATGTCTTCAACTTTATACTTAATTCCCATATTTTGACCTTCTTAACAAGAGGTTCCTAACCTTTTTTGACCACGACCCAAAATCAACAAGACTACAGTGGCGGTTTTTGACCTTGAAAGCTAGGGAAGCTGAACATTTTCTTTCATTGAAATATTTCATTTTTAAACAAATAAACATATATATATATATATATATATATATATATATATATATATATAGTATATATATATATATATATATATATATATATATATATTATATTATATATATATATATATATATATATATAATATATATATATATATATATATATATATATATATATATATATATATATATATATATTATATTATTTAATTATAAGTTTTTAGATACTCTATTTACCATTTTGAAAATTACTTTATTATTTGTAGAGATAACGCCAGTGAAGAATCTAGTAAAGTTTCAGTTATTAAAATTATAGAAGTTTTCTATAAATTTATTTTTGCAATTAACATGCATCGCACTGCCTCCCTTTATGCGATTCCACTCTCTGTCGTTATTCATATCATAACGCTTTTCGCAAAGAGGGTGCCGCGTTTCATTTGAGTCTCCACCCAAAAGGAAAGACAATAATATCTGCCTCCCTTTACATCGCTCGTGTTTGCTTTGGTTTTTGTGTTTAGTATTGCTATAAAATGTCAGCCACAATATTTTTTAACTTCTCAGGTATACTTTGAAGAGAATTCACACAATATTTATTTTTGTTTTAATCAAAATGAAATATTATCAATATATATTACCGAAAAATGAGCAAGAGAGGTTTTCTCTCTAGTCTCTACCCTTCTCATATTATTCAGGAGGCACTGCCTCCCTTTCTACCCCGAAATACCGCCACTGCAAGACGATCAATCTCAAGACCCATGGTCCTATTTCGAAACTTAAAATGGTAATGTAATAAAATACAAAAGTGTAGTTGTTATTATTTATTACACAGAATGTAACAACTTATTTGGTTTTCAAATTCTTACATCACTTGAAAAGTCGACATTGGCCATTTCATTATTCACCTAAATTCCCAAAATAAGATTGCAATCCATTCCTACACTCTTCAACCTGCAAACAGGTTCGTTTTTTACACTTGTTAAACACGAAGAAGGGTAAATTTTTTAAAAAATCAAACCTTTATTTTCTGTTATATTTTTTGGAGAAAGCGCCGACAACCTGTCTCGAAAGAGCCGGCGACCCTGGTTTCGGTCGAGACCCAATAGGTTAAAAACCGCTGATCCTAATCCTAATAATAATCCTAATCCTAATCCTAGCCTCCTTCTCTTGTTTTTATTGTTGCCAGTACCTATTCGATCACTTGAGGTCAAAAGGTTAACTAGCGATATCTTTTCCTACGATCTTGAGGTCAACTTTTTTATGTTATAAGAAAAAAAAAATGTTTAAAAACAATTTTGTCTCGAAACAATTTAGTTTCGCCGGTGAGTGCACACACTTACATGTATAGACAGATTTTTTTCGGGGTTTAAGTTAAGAATATATATATATATATATGATATATATTATATATATATATATATATATATATATGTATTTTATATATATATTATAATATATATATATATATATAGTATATATATATATATATATATATATAGTTTGAAATAAAATAATTATCAATCATTGATAGAAAGTTTCAATAGTTCAAAAAAAAGGTATTTCATATATATATATATATATATATATATATGATATATATATATATATATATATATTATATATATAGTATATATATATATATATATAGTATATATGTCCTATATATATATATGTAGTTCCTGTAGTATATATATACTATATATACTTATTCTTTTGCTCCCTTAAGTACGAAAATATATTGACCAACTTTCTCCGTTTATTCTGGGCTTAGCAATGATGAACAATCCTTAAAGGCTATTTCTTTTTAGTCCTTTTCGTTCCCGGTTCAGAATTGAGAAAGTTGGCTTTCAGCCTTTTTCAGTTTAAGACAGTAAATTTCTGGGTGCAGCATTGTGAGTGAGATTGATGCTAAAATCCTTAACAATTCAAAAGTGACTTCGTATCGATTAATTTATATATATATATATATATAGTATATATATATATATATATATATATATATATATATATATATATATATATATATATATTATATATATATAATATTATATATATATATATTATATATATATATATATATAATATATATATATATATATATTATTATATATATATTATATATTTATATATATAATATGATATATATATATATATAATATATATATATATATATATATATAGTATATATTATATATAATATATATATATATATATATATATATTTATAACTGATTTTTTTTATGTGAATAACAAATGCTGACTAACCTTCTGCTTAACAAACAATAATGCATAGAGATACCCGACTCTGCCATAAAGCAACTCATCAGGCACATTGCTCCCAAGTTCAAGGACTTCATTCTTGAGTTTCACCAAGCTGAAAGAACGATGAATATTTCAAATTAACAAAATAGAATAATATGAACTTGTAGCTAATCATTATTTAACATAGAATCTAAATATTAATATTACTTACGGTATTTTATCATTTATCTTTCATAGTAATTGACTACACCCTTAGGTAAAGTCTTATTTAAGAGTCGGTCTTTACAACTTTTCCTAATCTTTCAGGATCAGCAGTTTACTAGGCTTATAATAATCAATATGCTTAACTCATCTGGCAATATATTAATTTTCACTCTTTCAGGTCAAGAACGAGTACACATTGTCATGCAGCCTGTGGCGCAGTGTCTTGATATGCTTCAGGGAGAAAAGGGCATACATGGGCACCCTCCTACCCCAACTTTGGTTGATGAAGACCAGCCTTGAGGAGAAGAGTGAAAATATTCATCTTGTGTATGCAAGGCCACTAGTACAGGCCCTCCTCAGTGGCTATGAAAAGAGGTTTGGCCACCTCTTTCAGAATAGGGATCTCCTTATGGCCACTGCCCTTCACCCTCCTTCACCCTTACAGGCACCTAGAAGCTTGCACCTGACATGGTGCGAGGAGACGGGACAGGATTAACCCGAAGATAGGGGACTCATCAAACCCACTTGAGAAACAGCAGCAGCGTCAGCTTGGCCAGCCAACAGAAAAAGAACCCCACAATGCAGACGCACTCCTATTCAGTAAATTGTTTTCTAGAGTATTGGTACGCAGAGCAAGCCAGCAACAGGATGTGAAAATCGTCATACGAAAGTCCATGGAGGAGTGGGTGCCCTCTCAAGAAGATCCGAGCTGTTCCTGTTTCCCAAACCAGCATAGGGAGATATGGATAGATCTATTTATAAAAATTATAATACCCCCATTCCTAGGTTCAGCAGCTGTCGAGAGGTGCGTTAGACGCGCGGTGGGGACATCCTCAGGCAAGAGAGTCGTCCTTGAAGCAGGAAAGCTGTTTGAAGGACCCTTCTTTCCTCAAAGACATATGACCTCTAGAGGAAGTGATTAGCCAGGAGACATGGTAGGAGGAAGGACCTATAGCTATGAAATATTTAAACTATATATTAGTTACATTTAATAAAAAAATTTAAATAAATCTGTTTTACTATCTTATAAAAGGTTTAAAATGTAAAGGCATGCTTTCGTTATCGCGCAAAAGTTTATTTTGTAATTTAACGGTATCGCCGTAGGATAGCCGAATAGCCGCATAGTTAATGCCGCACTGAGGTTTTCAAAAATGCAGTCGGATAGCCGACGACGCACTAGTTAGGTGGCAAAGCCGAATAGCCGATGACGGACCTCGAAAAATTATAGCCGCGCCCCAAGCTCTGATATATATATATATTAATATATATTATATATATAATTATATATAATATATATTATATTATATATATATATATATATTATATATTATATATATATAATTTATATATATATTATATATATATAATATATATATATATCATATATAATATATATTATATATATATATATATATATATATATATTATATATTATAATATATAATATATATTATTAAATATATTATATTATTATATATATCATTTTATATATATATATTATATATTGATAATACTGAGGCGAGATGCCGATTGATTGGATTTGAACGTTGTTTAACAAAGCGTTTAGGGGTCAATTCGAGGGATTGGAGTAGACAGCAGTAATGTACAATTATATAAGGGTTAAAGGGTAAGAAGGTAAACTGTAGGAATTATATGAGAAATTGGTTTATTGAACGAGGTCTGTGGATGAAGATATAGCTGATAATTTGGTCAAAGAGTGCGTCGAGTGACTGATGACTGATTGGTGAGAAACAAGGTGGATTTAGAGTGTAAGTGTGTGGATCAACTCTTTACTTGAAACAGAAGATGATTAAGAAATGAGAGATAAGAAGATAAATTGTATTTAGGTTTTTAATGAATTTGCAGCAGGCGTATGATAGGATTATAGGGACAAGCTCTGTGGCAGGTGTTAGTGACATAGGGTTGTTGTGGTAGGCTTCTGAAGTGGAATCACAAAGAATGTATGACGATAGCTGAATCGTGCATGTAGGAATAAATGGGAAGTCGAAAGTAGATGGCCTTAATATTAATCACCGGCAGTCAGAGGCAGGGATTGTGTTATGAATCCTTGTTTATTCAATTTGTTTATGGATGGAGTTATGAAGAATTAGAGGATGGTGGGGTAACATTGTAGGTGTTAGAATGATGGAGAATAGAGGGTGCCCTATCTATTATATGCAGATGATTTGGTTTTGTGTGGCGAATCTGTAGAGAGTTGAGAGGATTGTAGAGGGATTTGGCGAGTGTGTGTAAAAGGAGTAGTTTGAAGGAAACTGTAGATAAGAGTAAGAATATGGTTGTGAGCGAGGACAGTCCTCGTGTAGTTAAGGTTAGATGTGTTAGCAACTGGATAGGTGTCTGAGTTATTAAATATTTAGGATATATGTTGGATGAAAGGGAACGGATGATGCAGAATGTAAGTAGTGAATGTGAAAGGTAGGAGGTGGTTGCTATTAAATCCTTGTGGATGCAAAGACTAAGCCTTGAGTGCGCTAGGATTTTACATGAGGGTATATTGTCACCTGTGCGTAATGTATAATAGTGAAACTATGGTCTGGAATAAGAGGTATAAATCTAAAGAACAACGTGTTCAGATGAACAATCTAGGGGCGGTTTATTTGTGAGAAGAATTGATAAAATAAGGGATGAAAGCATTAGGGAATTGTATGGTGTGAAGAAAGGAGATAAATGAGAGAATAATAAAAGTACATGAGATGGTTTGGTCATGTGGAAAGGAGGATGATAGTCGGTTGGTTAAGCGAATGTATAGTGGTGAGTGTGATGGGAATCGACCGGTTGGGAGACCGAAGAAAAGTAAAGTCAATAAAGGAATGCCTGGATGAGAGGAATGTGAGTTTGGCAGAGGCGAGAAGAAAGGTGTAAAATAGGAGTGAATGGCGGGGTTACGTGGATGAGGGTAGTGTTGGAGAACACCTGGTCCAAGGGATGAACCCTACATGGACGAGATACCAGAGTTAAGGTTCGTCGCAGTTACCTGAAGCCCCTAGGTGGATTTTCCGACTGTGACGAGTTCTCACTTAAAGGTATAAAGGAGGGCGGTAGGCTGAGCTTTCTTTTGCTTGCGTCAGTTTTCTACTACTTTTCTCTTTCCAGTGCATGACTACGACCTTACCCCAATTTTGTGGAAAAAAGGGGGCGATGGTGAATTTTATATTATATATAGATATATATAATATATATATATATCATATATATATATTATCATTATATATTATATATATATATTATATATATAGTATATTAATATTAATATAATTATATATAATATATATATATATATACTATAATATATATAATATAATATAATCCATGGCGGCTTTTCAGGTAGGCAAAGTAGTCAAACGCACTTACTTGCTTTAGGACCCAAAAAATATTAAAAGGTCAGCATATATATAATATATATATATATATCTATATTATATATATATATATTATATTATATATAATCTAATAACTTCCTTAGAGTGAATCTTCACTATACCAGATTAGATCCGCGCCCTCGACGAACGGTATTGCCACAAGCATGTACCACTCAAAAAAAAAAAAAAAAAAAAAAAAAAAAAAAAAAAAAAAAAAAAAAAAAACCCACGACAGTAAAAGATAAGCGACTCTAACCTATGAAAGAGATGCTCTATTCAATAGGAAACATAAGGCCCCTAGTTTGGACAGATACCTCATCCACGATCTCCGCTTGCACTCGGTCAAAGGTAACATTTCAAGAGCTCGGAGTCGGAGTCGGAGTCGGCAGAGTCGGAGTCGGGAGTCGCAGATCGGGAGTCGGTTAATTTGAAGAGGTGGCGGAAGTCGAGTCGGGTAATTGAAAGAGGGTGGAGTCGGAGTCGGAAGTCGGGAGTCGGTTTTCAAAAGGATCGAGTCGGAGTCGGAGTCAGGTACTTTCAAGATAGAGTTGTAGTCGGAAAATTTTAAACTGACAAAGTTATTAATTGTGACTCTGTGAAGACTTCAATCACTACATGGAAGTTTATTGACTTTCGACTTCCACATCCACCAAAAGCATTGCAAAACTTCGAAGATTTTCTAATAACCAGCACCTATGTTCAATTTGGCAATTATATTCTAATACATTCAACCTTCAACCTTGTTTCACCATCTATTATTTAAGATACTTAAGGAATAAAAGACTCCATGGTACGAGAGAAATTTCTCTCATTGAACAATGGTATTCTATACTAGCTGCTATTTATATTGGATCCAATCAACAGGGTAAGCTTAACTGAAAAGAACAACAACAAAAAGCTAATCTGCATTGCAATGTGGCATTTGTATTAAGGGTTGAAGGGAAGGTTCAAGAGAAAAGATACGTCTAAACATATTTAAGTGATGAAAAACTACAACTATCTCCGTTGCTACCTTCTCAAGTCATTCTTCAGAAAGTTCAGAAGATTAGTGTGAAAAGCTTCTAGATATTGAAGAGCTTAGTCGAAGCGTCGATTGGTTCAAGAAAAAGGTCAAGGTCCATCCTAATCCTTGTACACAATATTCCATAACTTTAAATAAAATTTCTTTGCTGCACTGAAAGAAGTTGAAAAATTTTATGCAACTTCGGAGAGTATCAAGACATTGTACAAGAAGCTGAAATTTCTGTTTACTGGTCTACCTCCAACGCAAGTTCTGCGTGAACTCTTTCCTTCTCTTAGAGGGAAAAAGGGAAGGAGAGGGAAAAAAAGAAGGAGAGGAAAGAAGAAGAGGAATCTATTTTTAAGAACTAATTATTCAATGAGTAGATGATATAAGATGTAAGTTCATGTAACTTAAGTAGAAGGAGAGTTATTTATACCGTATATCTATATATATTATATTTAGATATATATATATATATATATAATATACTATATATATATTATATTATAATATATATATTATATATATATATATATTATATATAAATATATATAATATATATTAATATATATATATATATAAATATATATATATATATATTTATATATATTATATAATATATTTATATATATTATATTAGTATATATATATATATTATATATATAATATATATATACTATATATATATATATATGATATAAATAGAGATATATATATATATATATATATATTATTATATAGTATATATATATATATATATATATATATAATATATATATATATATATATATATTATTATATATATATATAAATTATATATATATTATATACATATAATATATTATATACGTATAATATAATTTCATTCGAAGCCGACCTGTGAGCCGCCTACATAAATTTCAACTTCAATTTTCCTTTTTTAATATTAACGATCAGTGGCAACTGTTACTTTTCCGAGTATAAAACAATAATTCCGTTTTTCTTTAAAAGCTAGGCAAACTCTGTATATGCCTGCCGACTCTAGTAGCAGTCATTTTTTTTTAAAATCCCAATTTAAATTACAATTTAGCAAGAAATAATATTAATATTAATAATAAATAATATTAAACATTAACTATATTAAATTAATTTCTACTGACTCATCTCTATACCGACCTTATTTATTTTATTAATTTCATAAATATCATTGACTCATTCTTGCAATCAGAGCAGCCAGACTCGCTTGAGTCATCTTCCAGGCTACTTACAAATTGCCTCGGCAGACAAGTTGTATTTTGCTGTATTAGTAGGAATGTGTCTGTGTGGAGTTAGTAATAATACGCTTTCCATATTATTTATTAAATCTTAATTTATTAAACTGATTTTGTTGTTTTTAATAAATTGGCTGTTAGTTTTATAAATCGGCTATATTAGATTCGTTTCGATTACAGGTTTCATTAAAAGATTGCTAAATTCTCTTTCTGAGTGTTGCATTTGCCATATTAAAATTCAACATTGTAAGAATATGTGGCAATACAGTGAGTGATTTATATATGAAACCATTCAAAGTTGCCTCAAAATTTTGATCCTTTTTATACTGTGATAAATAAGCAAAATGATTTTATTCAACTACAGTAGATATATTATATATATATAGTATATATATATTATATATATATATATAATATATATTTATAGATTATTATATATATATATATATATTATATAAATAGTATATATATCATATATATTAAAAAATACCCCCTCTAAAGTATTCACCCTGCTGGGATTAAACTAGGCCCTAGTAGTTGAAACGCCGTATGTGCCTTAACCACTATGCCACGATGCGGACTAAAAGAAGAAACACGATCAAATCTCGTGTAGGTGAATTAAGAAATCCACCTGACAGGACATCCATGCTTCTCGATCACATTCGAGGCAGGGTCAAGCAGAGCACTGACAGCTGAAAACACTCAGCAACCGGAGGTCATATTTTTTAGATAAGTAACTGCTCCATTCTACTCCACTTAGCATGTAATAAGTATTAATAAAAATACCCCTATTGAGTAATTCCCTGTGGAATTGAAACCTGGGCCCTAGCAGGTGAACGCGATGTGCTTGACCACTACGCCGATGCGACTAAAAGAAGACCGCTAGTCAAAAAGTAGGCGTGGCATCACTGTCTGTAGGTTGGGTGCTTAAATTCGCCACTAGGAAGATTTGAAGGTTCTTCTTTTACTAAATCGTGGCGTAGTGGTCAAGCACATACGCTTTCATCTGCCAGGGCCCAGGTTCAATCCCAGCAGGGTGAATTACTCAGAGGGGGTATTTTTTCAATACTATTAACACTCCGCGATCTGGAGTAGAAGGTGGAGCAGTTTACCTTATCTATAAAATATGATTCCCCGGTCTGCTGAGTGTTTTTCACCTTTGCTGCGAGTTCTGCATTGACCCTGCGCTCGAGTTGGACGGGAGAGCGTGGCATGTCCTCCAGGAGGTGAGGTGGCTTATATTCACGCACAGGAAGATTTGACGCACCCTTCCTTTAGTCCATCGTGGCGTAGTGGTTAGAGTTAGAGAGGTGATGTTCCACAGAGGCAAAGCTACTTGATCACACGATTTTGTATATTAATACAATCATTTATCTAACTTTTATTATAAATAAACTTTTTTGAAAGCTGTCCTTGATTTTTTTTTCCCTTTATGCACCTTCACCAATATATAATATATATAATAATATATATATATATATATATATATATTTATAGTATATATATAATTAAAATATAATATAATATATATATAAATAATATATTATATATATATATATATATATATATATATATTATATTATATATATTATACTATATATATATATATATATGCGCTGAAATTTCTTGTCTTTTTTACCCTAAGGGATGCTATTGGGTGCTCACTTCTACCACTCAAATTGTGCCATGTGTTGATAACATGAAAAATCCAATATTACGATAATTATCATCGTAATACTTTACATGATTTTCCATAAATAAATTGTACTAATTTTTTACTAAATTCCACTTGTATTCTTAAAAGTGATTAAACTTCATTTTATAGGTTTATCAAATTTAAAACGTGAGAAATTAAGCAAATTAATTAAAAAAAAAAATAATTAAACAGAACCAGTGAAGTGAAAAAAGAATGTTGCTGTTTATGTTTATTCTAATTAAAGTGTATATTTTTATTTAAATTACAGGGTATCCAAAACAGAATGCTTAATTATTGAAAATGAAACCTACGATAAAGGAATGCTTAAAAGGAAGATATACTACCAAATGTATACGTGTTTTTAATTTATGTTATTATTATTATTTTGTTTAAAATACAATATATACAATAATTTTTAGTAAATTTTTTTCTATTTAAGAATGAGTCAATTTTTGAAAATTCTATATACACAAACCTTATAAGCAATACCTAAGATACCGTATTAATGTGTGAGTCCAAAGCTAAAAGTAAACTGAGTAACGTTTAATTTATAAATTTTTTTTTTTATGACAACATTTAACAGTTTTCGTACTATGTACTCCGCATTGCATGTATAGAACTGCAGTACTTGATGTTATTATTTTATGTAATCACTAAGAGGGGCACTGAGTAAAATGCGATTACTAATGTAAATGTAATGTAATTAATGTAATGAAATTGCATATATTTAACATATATTTATGAAAAATAAATAAAATTCAAAAATTTGAATTGTGCTACATTTTAATTAAATTTTACTTAATAATTGTTTTTTTTTTGAATAATTACGTTAATTTTCTTTTTTAACTAATCCAAATACACAGCGTAATTGCACACAGAGCTGGCGTACATGCATTTCAGACCGCTCGCTGAAAGCTCTCGCTTCAATACGCGATTACGGCGAGCGGCTGCACCGTACCGGTTCTTTGAGGGAAAACGCTCGCTGCGCCATGGTATTAGGAAGCGAGCGCTTCACGCCGAGCGTCTTCATGCATGTACGCAAGCCTACTGTGCATTTATCCTATGGTATTTCATTAGATCTCTTTAATTAGTTATATATAAAATATATATATATATATATATTATATATAATATATTATATAATATATAATATATTATATATATATATATTATATATAGATATATATATATATATATATATAATATACATATATATATATATTATATATATATAATATATCTATAGATATATATATATATATATATTGACCATCTAGTGAAATAATATTTTATATTTATAAGTGTAAAATGGTGATAAATACGACTTGTTTTTGATTTTTTTTTAATATCGATTTCGAATGCATTCAAACACATTCTGCAATTCAAATGGAATGCCAACTCTCCTAGACGGCAATACTATAAAATCGATTATCTTTTTCTAAAATGTTATTGATAACATTACTCTCAAACGGACTATTACAAAAAATAATAATAATATTGTAAATAAGGCAAATAAAATAATAATAATAATAATAATAATAATAATCAATAATATAATTAATAATAATATAATAATAATATATTTCTAATGTTTAACTAATAATAATAATAATATAATAAATAATAATAAATATAATAACAATTGATAATAATAATAAGTAAATAATAATAATAATTAATGAATAATAATAATGATATAATAATAATATCAAATAATAAATAATAATAACTCAGGATCTCTATGAATTATTTTCATAATTTCACAATCCATGATTTAAATTTGCGTACCAAATTGTCTATGCAATCTTTTCACTTTTTAGCCTTGAAGAAGGATGTAAAATATTTCTTGGGGTATAAATGTTTTCTTAATCTAGAAGTAGGCTCAATAATATAGCAATTTATCAAATGAGAATAAAAATTTATGTTCCACGTAGAATCCATAAAACCTATATACAGTTTATTTTTTTTTACTGCAATAAGGATAACCCATTATCAATGCATTCTCCCACTGCAAATACTTTGAATCATCGTGAATGCATCAATCTTGTATTCAGTTGGTTAATTCGGGCTGATCATATCCAGAGTTCTTTAGCATTTCATCTTCAAAAACCTTAATCAGAACTTTCAGTTCTTTGCACTTTTCCTTGGCAGAGGTAAAAATGCAGGTAGATCTGGTCTGCTTCCTCACATTCTAATGACGGTATTAACCTTCCGCTTCTTCCTGATTCTATCATGCATGCGAAGAATGTTCGATTTGTATTCCTTTGTGACTTTCTCTATTGATCTGATTGAAAGAATTTTACATGTTTCACTGACCTAACATGTAAAGAGATGCTTCTGATTATAGAACTCATTGAAATAGATCTGCGATATTATAATTATCGAACTTGCTTCAGTGACACAGTTGCTTTTTTTTGTATTGTACAAGTGCTTTAAATCTTCCAAAATCTTTCCGTTCAGTTGTTTGTTCATTTATAACTTACTACATTGTTGTTCCAATGCAAAATCAAGGATGTACAAATTCTTTATAACTTTTCCGAAGCACATTGGGTGTTCTGAGTCCATATAAATTACTTTATATGTCTTCCCGCAGTTTACTTCTCTTTATAGGATATTCACTTTATTTGAAATAAAAATAATTTTTCGACTTATCAACTCTCCCGCTCTCACTGTATTAACCTAATATTTTTAGGCTTCTCTCCTCCAGGCATTTCTCTACTGACTCAATCCACTTTTTCTCGGTTTTCCCAGACTCGTGTCCGATTCCAATCACTCTATCAACGGTATAATCATCCTTTCCATATAACCAACCATCTTAATACACTCTTCTTTATTCTTTTTTCAAGCCTTTTTCACAACACACAGCTCACTAACACGCTCATTCCTCATTTTATCAAATCTTCTTACAGCTAACACACCTCTTAAGATACCATGTGAACCAGGGTGCACCTGATCTGTGACTCTTATGCCACACCAAAGTTTCGATACTATTGCATTTAGCGGTAACAGCGATACTTCATGCAGAACCTAGCTGCACTCAAGACTTAAGTCCCCTTGTATTCACCAAGGATTAATTACACCGTCACATTCAGACCACTCACAACTATCATACCTATATTCTGCCATCCGCCTCATTTCATGATCTAGCTTATACCCGAAAAATTAAATATTTAAAAATCCGGTGCTTGCCTAATGGTCCTACACTAACATGATTTCACAATGAAAGACTGCTCACTCACCATAAACCATCACTTACTCATATCACATTTATATTCAAACCCCTCTTGTGGCATAACGCCAAACCCCTAACAATTCCTCTTACACTTTCTCGAGATTCCCTACAAAACCAAATCTGCTTACATTAAGAGGACACCTCACCTCTTTTAAATTCTCCATTCAGTTTTTAACTCCCCCTTGCTAACCCCTACCTTTCATTAATTCATCAATCCATCCATATACAATGAATAACCATGAAGACATAATATATTCCTACTCATTACATAATATAAACCAATCACTTCTACCACTATATTTATTCTTGCACACGATTCACTATTGTCTGATACATACTTTTGATTCATTCAAAAGCCTACCACAAAACACCTTGATCCACTAACACCTGCCACAGAACCTCCCTATTAATTCTTGTCATACGCCTGTGCAGAAAGGCCATAATCCTAATATAGTTTGCTTTTCTCTCTCATTTTCATTGCTCATTTGCTTCCATGTGAAAATTTTAATTTGCTACATGCATCTACACTTCTAAATGCACCCTTTTCTTAACAGTAGTCCCTCAGCCACTCGACGCACTTTTTCACCTATTATAACAGTATAGGTACATCTTCCCTACAACATCAATAAGCTAATTCTCCTGCTCTCCTCCAGTCCTTTGGAACTACACACCCACAAATGCTTTCTTACATAACTTTCATAACCAGTCAATCAAGAATCTCGCCTCCATTCTTGAAAATTTTTTGACCAGTAATTCCATCTATACCTGTGAATTTATCATTCTCTTCTTCGACTCTTTCTATTTCTTCCACTGAGATCCAATGTGATCTTCCACAAGAACAACTCATACCTTTGTTACAGCGACAAACCACACACATTCACTATCACCTTTTCATTACTGTCAAAGTTATGAAGATTTTTGAAGTGTTCCCTCCACACTCTCCTCACGTCCATCTCATCAGACAGGAAAGCACCATCCCTATTCATTATTTTATGAAGATTCCCTTACTCTCTTTCTTAATCTTTCGCTCTTCTTCTTCCAACTGTTCACTACTTTCATTCTTTCTCCCCGAATGCATCTTTTAGCCTTCCTCTTTTCCTCCCTATATATTTTCATACACCTTTCTTTCGAAACTTCATCATTGACCTTAACACATTCAACCACTCCCCTTTTTTTACTTTTTACCGCTTGTATCACCTCTTCATTCCACCATTCACTATTGACATTCTTACTTTCTACTTTAGCACACCCACATACTTCTCTTGCATTACTAACAAACTCTTCCTTCATTTGCGTTCAGGATCTGCTCAATTTCTTCTTTATTATGAGTTTCAATGATTTATTTGCAAGTGCTCTCACCTACTCTCATTATATCTCTGTTCATTTACTTTTTACTTCTAATATTCCATTCCTTCCTTTTCTACTACCTCTCTATCCAAGTGTACCTTACTAACATAATTTTACATGAAACATAATGGTCTGATATACCACTACACACCCTTAACTGACTTTAACATACTCACATACTTTCAACATCTCTTTTTCAAACCACCAAAACCAGACCAGATCTTCACTTCCAACCCATCTCTACTACGACTACATCTCGTACTTAATATCTTTTGTTAAAAAAATATATTACTAATACACAATAATATAATATTATAAATATATCTTTTGTACAAAGATTGATTAGTAATTATATACACAGAAATTAATTACATTCCTACCATTCTCATTTTCTCCAGCTACCCCAAAGGCACTTGTTATATTATCACTCTTTCGATCACCTAACCAACCATTCAAGTGTCCAACACAATTAATCTGATCCTCAGAAGAACATCACCTCTCAGACATCACCTCTTAGAACCATATGCACAACCACCACACCTTAATCTTCTGCTAAAACTGAAATTTAACTCTTAGCAATCTAGTATTCAGATAAACAAAATCTAGCCACAGCTATGTCAGAGCCTCATTCCTTGTCATAGTTAATTGCCTTCAGTATCTATCTATTAGCTCTCCCATTTCCTTTTATTTTGTTTCAGTTCACAATAAACCCATCAAATTTACACTTGCTTAATCCATCATCCACCTCTCTCCTCCTTCATCGCTCTCCATTTGATTCTCAGTTCATGACCAGAACGTTTCATACAGTTTCAGCCCGAAAGATTCAAGGTTCTTTACGAGATCAGACCCGCTTCCTAGGCACGCAGAAGCATTGCATTCCCCTAGGGAAGAAAATACAGTGGCGATGATCTCCAGCCTAAGCTTCTACTGTATTCCATTTAGTTCCTTTTACATGAAAAACTGTATGTATGGGAAATTTCTTGCACCCACTTACCGGTCAACAGTCATTACAGTAAAAAAGAAGAAAAATCAGTTCAAATATATATATATATATATATATTACTATATAGTATAATATATTATATTATATATATATATATATAGATATATATTATTATATATATAATATATATATTATATATATATTAGCGGAAATGAATTAATTTACAAAAGGGGAAAAAACTTGTAAAAGCATTTCTTATTTTTTTAATATATATTTATACTTACTTATGTATATTAATATACTATTATATATATATATTATAATATATATATAGATATATATATATATATTATATATCTATAATATATATAATGTATATATATATATATTATAGATATATATGATATAATATATTATATATATATAATGATTGATACAAAACCAACGTTAAAGTTTCGTTAAATTACAACAATGAAATTGATTTCAGAAATCAAAATTTTAAATATTAAAAGAAAAAAACTATTATAAAGTTCTCGGAATTTACATCAAAATAAAAACAATTTGAATGTCACTTGGCAAGGCAAAATAGTCAAGATTGATATTTGCAATCAAATTAATAATGAACTACAATTTTGACCACTTAAGTTAATCACACAATAAATAACTTTTCTAATTATCATCTGAAATATTATTTAATGTTCATATTACTATAGTAATAAGTGCGTTTCGTAAGGTATTTCTCTGTAAATAGGAAAACAAACCATTATAAGTATATATAATGTTATACTAAAAATTACTGTGGGTTTTAAAAGTCCTCTCGTTCGTGTCTCTACTGAGCATGATCTTTTTGTCAAAACATTCAGCCGCAAGGCCATCAAAAGCACAGACACAAGCCAACAGAACACTTCTCCCAAAAATCCAAGAAGCATACGTTGAAATCTAAGCGTCTGCATCCTTACTGATCATCGTACTTCGTTATGTATATTATATTATTATTATAATATATATATTATCCTATATATATATATCATATATAAATATATAAATTTATGTTTATATAGCAAATATATACTGGACATTATAATAAACAAAAAGACATTTTATTACATATATACAGTATATATATATATATATATATATATATATATATATATATATAAATACTTATATATCTATGTATATATATATATATATAATATATATATATATATTATATATATATATATTTATATATTTTTTATATACATATGTCTTTAAGCACTGAGAGGATATCTCATGTGATTTGTGATTTACACAGATATCTTTTCAACTCTGAAGGTATGTGTAATAAATATGGAAAACCGGTTTACTAGAGATAATTTTGTGCTGAAAATGTAATCTGTAAAAGGTAGGTTTCTTAATTATTTATTAAATGTTTTTTTTTTTTCTTATAAGAATGTTTTTTTTATATATAAGAATATTCAGACAAGTTAATTCTTTCTTTTACGAAACCTATTAATTAATGCTAATTTGGTGCTAAAACGTTATCTGTAGTAGCTAGGTTTCATAATTATTTATTGAAAAATGTTCTGCGAAGAACAAGTAAATTGTTTAAGCAGAAGTTACAATGTAACATTTGACATAGATAACTTGGGAATTTAGCTCGGGTATATTTATGTTTGGATATATTGTTGTGAGTAAGATTTTATATTTTAATATATATATTTATAGGTTATATTTAGATTCATATATATATATATATATATATTGTCTTATATATATTATCAATTATAATTATTTAATATATATATAATTTATTACAATGATTATATGAAGTTTGAATGTAAATTTCTATAGCCTAAGAGAATGTCAAAATAAAATAAAATTTAAAGAAAAAGTTACAAAAAAAAAAAATTAAAATTAAAATGCAACGTTAAACACCCTGTCCCTTGCCTAACTTAATTTCAACATGACAGCACATAAGAGAAAGATGTTGATTGGTATAGGAAAATTACAGGCTGTGGTAAACTGTTATTAGGCAAGGAGTTCGCACCAAAAGCAGCATTGGCTGGAAAGAAGGAGGTACAGCAACCACAACGATTGATCCTTGAGTCTCCAATATTTCAGGTCCATAGGCAACAAATGAACCTTGTGTTACGTAGAGGCGACGCGTGGTGGAGGAAAGCGAGAGGTCAATTCTCTCGAGGCACCTGCTGTTGTAATATACCTAATATGAAAAGGCTGTAGATATGGTCCCAACGCCACGAACGGCAGAGGAAAAATGGGTCATACGGGAGTCACATAGTTGGGAAGCATGTTTATAACATCTTAAGCCTTACTCTTCATATCCAAAAGGAGGAGTGGAACTCGGATCCACCCCAAATGTGGGCAGTATTCCATACAGGGGGGGGGGACGGAATATAGACGCTTATAATAACTGGAGTATCTGAGCAGAAGAAAAATAGATTGCCGCAATCTGAACAGAATCCCAGCTTTTTTTAGGCCATTTTAGGCAACCGATGTATGTGAGTGTCTCGCAGAATCAATTCACTAATTTATGTTATGTTGGTTCGTCAAGAATGATTTATGTTGTTTACGGGGTAAGACATTTAGGGCCGTCAAAGGGGATAGGAAAGTTGGGAGGTGTTATAGAGAGGGAGATATGAAAGAAGTTGATGTTTTCAAAGAGCAAGCCATAAAAGGGAATTTTGCAGTTACCCCAATGAAAGGTCCCGACCAAATCGGCAAGAACTGAATCAGAAAGCTGTATAGACTGAGGGAATCTAGAAAAAAAAAAACCTAAAATCGAGGCGAAGGAGCAATTTGAAATGAGTGGAAGGACTGCGAGAAGTTGAGTCATCGCAATAAAGAGTGACGAGTACGAATGTGGGCAGCTAAGAAGATTCGTTGAAGATTGAGTGAAGTAAGGAATAAGTGGAGAGATAACAAGAACCGCTGAGCGAACATGCATACAGATTAATAAGAATAGGAGGAAAGGGTTCTCCATCACAACGAGCTGAAATGGATTAGCTTATCTGAAAGGAAAAATAAGACAAGCAGTAGCAAAGCGAAGTGAGATACATCAAAGGAAGGTAGGCTTTAGAGAGTAGCGATGGGCATGCCATATCCCGTCAGAATTCTGCTTAGATATGTCAACTGCGGCTACCGTACACAAGACTCCCATCCGTCCTTAAGGCGAGAAAGTACGCATATGATCATGTGAGATAGAACGTGAAAGGCCATTACTAGGACGAGTCTGAGAAAGGAAGTTGAATGAGATTCTATATGATCGGGGAAATAATGAGAGTTAGGAGGAGTTTCAAAAGATTTTAGATAGAGTGATTACAGTTATAGGAATAAGGTCGAAGTGTAGAAGGATTAGAGCGGCAAAGACTCTTTTTTCTGGGGATTCGGCTGAATAAAACGCGCTTCCAGCAATTCGAGTAAAGTATGTATTTTGAAGCAGCAGTAGTAAGTTGAAGGTAGGACAGGCGCTCAGCTCACAAGCAACACTCCTCAAAAGCCTTATCAGGTCGGAATGTCCCCCATCATGGGCCATCTTGGCCTTCCGGACGTGAACTAGATCTCAGTACTCTGCATGTAGCCGGATCTTGATTCAATAACAGGTAGAGACAGTTGGATCACGGCTCTGAGATAGTGGATGGAGCAGTGAGGAGGTGGAGTCGGTATATTGTCTCATGTGGGTGAATATTAGTATGTAAAAAACGAAGAACCAAAGAGAGATTAGCCTTTTCAAAGAAGGAGTGTTAGCTAAGCAGAACTATCATTTCAAGGAAAGAGCGAATAAAAGGATAAAAATGAAAGGCAGATTTCAACACGAAGTTATTGTTGGAAGAGTGTTTTTTGGCAAGAATGTGTCCAGAAACCTTTAATCAGAGCGGAAGAAGAATCAGAAGGGTCATGCACACTTCCTTTTAGTGAAATAAAGCTTAGCCTGTCAAATAATATCCCTGCATCAATTCCGGGCAAATCGCGAAAAGTTTAGGTTAGACGAATGTAGCGATAAGCGAGAGCCTTCTCCAATGACCCTAAACTACGCAATCGTCACGCTCTCTGAATGGCACAGAATCAAGAGCCATTGACATCGGATATGACGGAGATAATCGATGTTAATGGAAGATGGAACTGAACGCCTGTTGCATGCATCGTGATCAGCGGGCGCTACTTTCCAGCAGGAAGCAGACGGCGTTGCTCCGGGAACAAAAGCATTGATTATTCGGGGCAGCGATATGTTTCAAAACGAATGCGATCGCATATGCATTCGCCAATTAAGACCGATTATAAGTGGGCCAGAAGTAAGCCTCGCTTATCATATATAATATAATATATTATTATGTATTTATATAAATTTTTTTTTTATTATTAAGATATAAGATTATATTATATATTATTTATATATTAATATATATATATATATAATTTATATATATTAATAAATATATTTTAGATATAGTATATATATATAATACTATATTATAACCACGAACAAATATATCTGCATCATGTCAATTTTCTTTTTTTAAATTTTATTTATATTTTCGAGTGCTTATGGTGCGGGGCGGGGTGGGGCGGTGCGGTGCGTTCCAAAAGGTGCCCGCACCTAACGCTGCCGCACCGCACCGCACCTGTTACGGTTTCTACACTGGTACAGTGCTCCATCTCTACCTTATTTTTTCTTACCGCCGCGCACTGGGCAGCACCAGGTCGCTGAATTATTTTTATCGCACCGCAACCGTGCAGCCGCACCATAAATCGAGCGCAACCACGCACCGCACCCTCCGTACCGCACCTGGTGCGTCGGCCAAACCTAGTTCAAACTAATAGAAATGCCCGATTGCCGTAAGGTCCATTGACCTGGCCCAGTAATCGTCTGACGCCGTGAACATCGAAGAATCAGGGCTGGGTTGATCACTCTGATCGGTTGTTGCAATGCTGGGCTGTCTATTTGCATCTTGTTGATACTGCTGAACAACAAGTTCTTTTTATTTCGAAACTGCGTGCTCGTGAGCTTCGTGGTCTCAGAAGCGCGGATCTAAAACGGTAGCGATTGAGTGTAGCTCAAATTTCTCGATGTTCACATACTTCATACGTTTATCATATATATCAATGTATTTCAGTAAATTCTGTCGTGTGATTTTGATAAAGCGAATCTCCGCATTTTTCGATTTATTTTTGTAAAGTAAATTTTTAAAAAGACTGTTGTCATGCATGCAGTTTAGAACTAATAACTAAAAATTCGCCAACTTGGCTCAGTTTTAATACACTATACGATATCCATACTATCCTTATAACTATCCAATACTTTCTTAAATGCTGCAAGTCACAATCAACCATTCCTGCGGCAAACTACTTCAAAAAAAATAGCAACCCTATTTCTTGAGTGAGTGTATTCTTACGTCAAGATGACATGTTTCTTCCTACTTTTTATTGTTAACCCTAGTTTCCCTATCATGATCAACTATAACCAATTTACTAGCTGTCCAGGTGCATTGATGCCAAGTTTACAAATCCTGAAAATGCCCTCTAAGAACCTTTACAGAAGAAATATTTCTAGCCATCTCAACTTCTCCGATTAGCTCTTACCAGTGAAACCCAGCCACCTTTGTTGCTTATGCTGCATCTCTCTCCAGCATAATCTATGTCTTTCATGTAATAATAACGAGCGAAACTCTTGTGAACATTACTCTACTACTAGTAGTAGCAGAGTGAAAATATATGATTACATAAGGGTGTGAATCCTGAGAGGGGATCAAATCAGAAGCGCGTGGTGGCACAACCCTCGAAGGAGGGATAAGGGCCTCAGCCCGTGAAGGGCTGCAACCTGCGCATAACCCCTTCAGGATCCCTCGTGATTCGCCACACACACTTTCGCGCGCAATTCCATTGGGTTTTCTCTCGGGAGGTGATGCGTTGCTTTAAGATACTCTTGGTTAATGAAAGCTGTTTATTCGTAAGTTAGGGTACGTTATGTTAAATATTACTATGACTGTGTGAAATTAACACTCTGATTTGTTAGAGAAATGATGAGCTTTGAAGATATTACTGTGTTAACTGGACGATGAGTGTGTTAGAAACGTGTGAGCCTATAGGTTATAATAAGCTTTTTTGTTGAGTAATGTTAGGTTTGCCTGAGAATTTTGCTAATGTCTAAGCTTATTCTATAGTTCAATGATGTCATACTCAAGACGAGTGACACTTTGATGAAGATAATGTCAATTCATAGTTCAAAGATGTTGGTATCTTTGATAGATTGGTCACTTTGTTGAGTGGGATTTTGTTAGATAATACCGCTTTAGCCGGGAAAAGTGGTAACATATCGAGTATTGTATGACCCATTAGCTACTTTACCTTTGATAAGTAGGGAATTTTCAAGATGTTAGCGGATTATTCATACTCGAGGTATGTTAGGTTTGCATTTTGTACATTATATTCAGTTCAGGTTATGATATGTTAGCTTTATTTATGCTATGCGTAAGTATATATTCGTAGGTCAGTATACAAAGAACTTAATGTTATGTTCATCCAAAATGATACTCGAATATGACTTCAATCAATAGTTCAATAGATCATAAGCGAAGGTGGGTAGGGGACTGCTGGGATGGATGGTTTGATTTCTGATTTACTGTTTTTAAAATCAGTAAACTATTGCGCCACTGTGATATTTTATTCAAAGAACTTACTTTTATGTTATGGATAAAATTTTGTTATTTTTATGTTATGTTTGGTTAAAACTTTGTTATGTTTGCAATTATTCGTTGGGGATTATGATATTTAGACGAGGTTATGATGAATTTTTGTTAAATATTGCGAAGTTGATGTAAAAAATTCGATACGTTAGCATTATATTCATTGTCAGTATGATGATTAGACAGGGTTATGCTAAATTTTTGTTAAATATTACGATGTTAATGTAAAATTAACATTGATATGTTAGAGATATGCTTGAAAAAGTATGAATAGGTTACGTTTTGTACGAAGTGTTAGGTACTTTACTGTTGGGCGCGGAAGTTTGCTTGGTCGTTAGTAGTTTATTCAGTACTTATGGTGTGTTAGATTTGTCGTTGTACATTATATTCTTAGTTCAGGTTATGTTATGTTAGCTTTATTAATGTAAAAACTTTGTTACGTTAGCATATATTCGATGGTTAGTATATAAAAAAACTTATTTTTGTGTTATGTTTAGTCGAAATAATACTCGAAATATGACATGAATCAATAGATCAATAGATCAAAAGGTCATGGTGGGAGGGGTGGGGAGGGGTTGATGGTTTGATTTACTGATTTACTGCTTTAAATTCGGTAAACTATTACACTTTACTATGATATTTTATTCAAAGAACTTATTTTTATGTTATGTTTGGATAAAACTTTGTTATCAGTTATTCGTTGGTCTGTATGATAATTAGACATGGTTATGATAAATTTTTGTTAAATATTACTGTCAATGTAAAATTAACGTTAATATGTTAGAGATATGCATGAAAAAAGAATGAATAGGTTACGTTTTGTATGCAATGCTAGTTACTTTACTGGTGTTAAGTGTGAAACTTTTGTTAATTTTTACTGTTTATTAGTGCGTAAGTTGTGTTAAGTTTGTCGTTGTACATTATTTTCTTAGTTCATATGATGCTATGTT